>JAHXMU010000182.1:103017-159196 GCA_019455685.1 Philornis downsi
CTGTATAATAATTTAAACTTCTCCCAGATTATAAAAAACGTCTAAAATAATCCCAATTGAAAAGAAACCCAGTAATAGTGCTTTTGAAAATGTAAGACGAATTAATTAACCCGCTCTCTCTAAAGTAGTAGAGTACATTCTGAAGCATCAAATATCCAAACACATCGAGGAAAATAAATTGCTAGATGATGGTCAGTGCGGATTTAGGGCGGAAATGTATTTCTATGTTGCTGACGGGTCTAACGGAATCTATGAGAGCCAATGTTGTCGAAAACAATTTTAGTATTCTAATCTCTCTGGACAGAGTCGATTATGTCAGTATAATGTACAAGTTTCCGCAATTGTATTCATATTTATACGATAGGTTAATTAGAAGTGGAGTTCAATACTTGGACCTATGATCTTCATTTTGTGCCTAAATAGTATCTAGTAGTTCGGACAATTGTGATGACGTTATTTAAACAAAAATTAGGAATACACCTCCATGTATTCCTGTGTACGTGTCCTCAAATAAACTTAAAGTAAATCTATCTGTCTAAGACAAAAGCAATGTTGTTTTTTTCCCATCCATGTGAATTGACTTTGTCTTACAATGGGACAGCTATTGAAGTTGTGCGCAGCATTGAATGTTTGCGTGTTATAATTGATTATCAGTTTTCATTTGATTTGCATATCGATGGAGTAGTTTCACGTGTAAACATTTAATAACTCCAAGATTAGTAGATGGTTTAATAATGTCGCATATATGTATATTATTTTAATGTGTGTAAAGTGCAGTTAAAAGCAATATAAAAAAATCCAGTTGTCCTTCAATCGTGCTATACGTTATTTATTCTGTCTTCATGGATTTGTTCACGTGTCTTCGTTAGTAACACAATTTCTAGGTTGTTCCTTTCCGAACTTTGTGCTTTTGTTTTTTAGCGCATTTGAAATGAATCACCGTTGTTTCTTGGAAAATAATTTAAATTCACTCACTTTTAAATTCACAAAAATGATGTGAGCAAATCTTTCAATCTGGTTGGGGAAATGAAATTATTTATTTATTTTTTCTAGACCATTACTTGTATAGTATCTCAATAACTGTAAATCCCAATTAAAGTTCTAGGAAGAAAGACGTACAAAATTAAACATTTTAATAAGTGAAGTAGACTGCCATTGTAAGTCATATTTTTTTGCATTCTTATTGATATTAAGACGCACATGATTTTTATAACGTTAGTATTGTACAATGTTGTAATGTAACAAATATATTACAACATTTTTTTTATGGAGAAGATTTATTGTAATTTTGTAATCTAATTAAATCGGCCTTAAGGCTTAAAATGCTGAATAAAAATAAATTAAACTAAATATATGAGTTTGTCTATATATATAACTATATTACTCATTCACCAAACCTCTTTTAGTGCTGAATTACCCCCACATGTCCAGGAGTGTGTCCATTGTTACACCCGACCCTGGAAGGTAGTGGAATATGCTCAACGTCACTATTCCAGCTCTTGTTGTGCTCGTGAGCGCATTGATCGTGGTACAATTAGCCCTTCTGCTTTCCAACAAGAATTTGAAATTGATAAGGATTTTGCTTCGTTTGATGAATCCTCTTTGACGGATCAAAGTACTAGTTGTACTCCCAGCTCACGACAATCTATTGCGAGTTTATCATCTGTCAGCTCCTGTACTGATACTCTCACGCCCCGTGGATCATGGGCAAGCTTCGACTTGAGAAGATCAGTGAATGATCCTTTAATTCCCAACCTTCTAGATGATGTGGCTCCTGAACAAATTGATCAGACAAATGAAACAAAAAGACTGGATGACAGACAGGAGGCTCTATTCTCATTGTATCCCGAAGCTGATGCTGAAGACGTCATAGAACGTCGCTTACCCGCTGAATTGCCAATGGAGCATATGGGTCACCGAATTTTCGTAAAATGCCTGCAACTGCGTTTGGAGTTGGAAGTGGAACCAATCTTCGCCTCTATGGCAATTTACGATGCCAAAGAGAAGAAGAAAATATCGGAGAATTTCTACTTTGACATGAATTCGGATACATTAAAACGGATGTTACATTCTCATGTCCAACGTGCCGATGATAGTACTCAAAGTAGGGCAGCCATCTTTGAGATCAGCTACCCTAGCAACGATTTGTTTTTGGTGATACGTCTGGAAAAAGTACTGCAAGGTGACATCAAAGACTCCGTGGAGCCATATATAAAGGACGACAAAGACAAATGTCGGGAAAAGGCAAAGATAAATGCTTCAGATTTTTGTGAGAGATTGGGCAAATATCGTATGCCCTTTGCTTGGACTGGTATTTATTTAACGAATATATTTAATGGTGACAGCTTCGAGGGCAAAGATAGAGAGGGGCAGGAAAAAGACACTTGTGGAACTCTTGGATCCGCCGCCAGCTCAAATAGTTTGGACAGGAAATCTTCCACCAGTAGTTTTGACCAATTGAGACGCAAAGCTAATGATATGAGTGGTACGTTAACCAGACGGGGTTCTTTGGAGCGTAAAGAAAAACGACGTTCCTGGTCACCTGATGATTTTGCTAATGTTGTGGAATCGTTTAGACCCATCACTATAACTATTTCTAGCTTTTTTAAGCAGGAAGGAGACAAAATGAAAGACGAAGATCTTTATAAGTTTTTAATGGAATTAAAGCGACCCAGTTCAGCCATGAAGAAGTACAAGTGTATACCAGGATCAATTAAATTGGAGATTTCTCCCTGTCCAGACGAAATTAAGAATGCATTGACACCTCAACTTGCAAAGGTGGACCCTTATCCTCCTGATAAGACACGACCTGTAAAGGAAATCTTGGAATTTCCCACGACGTCCATATATAATCCTCATTACACTTATCGCAATCTACTGTTTGTTTCACCTAAAGAGTTGAATTTCTCTTCAAGGGCAGGATCGGCTCGCAACATCGCTGTGCGTGTTCAACTAATGGCTGGCGAAACGCAAGATCACGCTCTCAATGCTATATTCGGCAAATCTTCATGCCCTGAATACGCTAACGAAGCATTTACAGCGGTGAATTACCACAACAAATGCCCTGCATTCTATGACGAAATCAAAATAGCTCTGCCGGCACATCTTAAGCAAAATCATCATTTGTTCTTCACCATATACCACGTGTCGTGTCAAAAGAAGCCACAGGAGGTGCAAGCGTCTGTTGAGATGCCAGTTGGTTACACCTGGCTACCGTTAATTGAAGATGGCAAATTGAAAGTGGGAGAATTTCAGCTGCCTGTTATGGTGGAAACGCCACCGGAAAATTACTCATTTATACCACCAAATGTCCACTTGCCCGGAACGAAGTGGCTGGACAATCATCGTCCAGTTTTCTCCATTTCCGTAGAGGCTGTTACGTCAATTCATACTTTAGATCCCAACTTGGATCGCTTCTTTTTGATGTGCGAATACCTGGATTCTCGTAAGATACCACCACGTATCGGCGAGGGGAATATGGAGAGTGAAATGAAAAAGTGCTTGCTGGAAATAGCCAATGCAGAGAGAGAACATTTAGTGAAAAATTTACATTTGGTACTGGACAAATTAATTGAACTTCTAGTAACCACGTATAAGATTGGTGGCCAGACTTTATCGTTGGGTTCAACAGTATTCGAAGTTCTTTGTTTGGTATCGTATAATTTATCGGTAAATTTATGGTTTGCATAAATTTTGTTCTATTTCCAACGTATAATGAACTCCTTTCAGATCCTTAGCGACGACTTGATTGTAGATCAGTACGGACGCCAATCTCTATTATCGACATATGTTCAATTCCAAAGCAAAATTCCACATCCTTTTGGAGGCAAACGCAGAATCACTTGCAGTCGCAGCAATGCTGAAGAAATGATGTCCTCGTCTTCTTCAGACACCTATAGTATCTACGACAATGTGGTGGCAGGCAGAAGTTTGGATCGCAAAGATTTGACAATGGAAATGTCTCCCACCTATGTGGGCCGTGATGGTCAGATACGTTTACTGCACGAAGAGCTTGCTCTGCATTGGGTGGTAGCAAGTGGTCGTGCCGCCGAGTTAGCCATGAGTAATTCATGGTTCTTGTTTGAGTTAATAGTGAAATCTATGATTGAACATCTAGACTTTACGAGGTCACTGCAGTCGCCCAGAAAGCAAAGATTTCCCCATCAATACACCGATGATATATCGACATTAGTCCACTTAGTAACCACTAAGGTGGTAGGATACCACAGTAATGAGCCCAAGTTGGCTCAGTGCTTGAATGCCAGTCTTAGTTTCTTCATATTTGATTTATTCAGCGCTATGGATAGAGGTTTTATCTTTGGATTGATTAAAACGTATTACAAAGTATTAATATCTAAGAATGCCTCCATACCCGACTTGATGAATTATAAAATCGACTTCTTGCGCATTATATGTAGTCATGAACATTATGTGGCTTTAAATCTACCCTTTGGGACACCATACACGACAAAGTCCGCCCCATGTAGTCCCACACCAAGTACAACTTCCAACACCAGCGCAACATCATATGTAAGTCTTTATACCAAAAGCATATTTCGATGAAATTTTGCCCATCATTTCTTATTAATGTAGGGATCTATTGAAAGGGCTTTACATGCCGACTTAAGCATTGAATTCCGCCAACAGCATTTTTTGGTGGGATTGGTTTTAAGTGATCTAGCTACGGTCTTGGAAGTCCCGTAAGTTATTTACTGTTATACAGATAATGTTTGACCATTTTATCATAGTATTTTCAATCTCAATTTTAATTTAAATTTGAATTTTATTATTTTACACAGCAATCCTCAACTTCACGGCAAAGCTATAAGATGTATCCGAAATTTGATGACTTCTCACGATTTGGATCCGCGTTACAGCGACAGTGAGGCAAGAGCTCGTGTAGCTTCGCTATATCTTCCCCTTCTGGGCATAATTATGGATGCCATTCCACAATTACATCAATATTTAATGGATTCCAATGATCGCATCCTTAATATGGGACTCCTAGATGACTATCAGGGTCCTCATTCTACGATAGCTACTACAACAATCAGTCCTGAAGTTGCCTATGCTATATCGGGTTCTCGCTCTTATGCATTTATGGCGGATCATGTGAAAAATAAATCTCCTTTGAGCAGTGAAAATACTCGTCATCTTTTGGCTTGTTTCACGTGGATTTTGAAAAACCTAGAGAAGACCACGCTCTATCGCTGGGCTTTAGGACTTTCTCCCCATAGAGTACATCAAATGTTGCAGGTCTTAAACACTTGCATTCCCTGCTTTGAATACAAAGGCCAGAAGCGTCTGCCTGTTCTTAAACGCAACACGCAAAGCTTCCGTAAACCCACAGATATCAAGGAGAAACTGGAGGAATGTATTCGCGGCACTAATTCTGCACGTTATGATTTGATAAATAGGCGCAAAGATCGAAATTCAACGGAGAAATTGCGTTGGCGTAAAGATCAAATGCCTTATAGAGCACAATTTTACGACAACACCGTCAAATATGATCCTGAAATGGAGCTAAGCCAATATATTGAGGGGTCGTTGGCCACAGAAATAACTATGGTCGTACTCGATTGTTTGGAGATTATAGTCCAAGTTGCCACGAACTCTGAAATGCACCACAATCTATTGGGCACAGTATTGAAAGTATTGCTGCATGCTCTATCACGCAACCAAAGTACTCTGGCATTAAAGAATTTGTTTGCCTCGCAGAGGTCACTAATATTCAAATTTCCAAATCTTTTGTTTGATGAGGAAACTGATATATGTGCCGATTTGTGTCTATTGCTACTGAAGCATTGTGGCTCTCAGTTGCCGGGTATAAGGTCACAAGCGGCAGCGTCTCTTTATTTGTTGATGAGGCAAAATTTTGAAATTGGAAACGTAAGCAGCGAACAAAAATCCAATAATTGCTCTCTGCAGCTGCTTGTGGCTTAATATGAATATTTTTTTTTTTTTTATTTTACATTTCAGAACTTTGCACGTGTAAAAATGCAAGTCACTATGTCTCTGTCATCACTGGTCGGTACCAGTTCCTCATTTAGTGAACAATCGTTGCGCAGAGCTTTAAAAACTGTATTGGTTTACGCGGAATCCGATACAGACCTTCAAGATACATCTTTTCCTGAACAAGTGCAAGATTTGCTCTTCAATCTTCACATGATACTCTCGGATACGGTGAAAATGAAAGAATATCAAGAGGATCCCGAAATGTTGTTAGACCTCATGCACCGTATAGCAAAAGGTTATCAAAATAATCCCGATTTGCGTCTCACATGGCTGGAGAATATGGCTAAAAAACATAGAGAGCGTGCGAATCACACAGAAGCCGCTATGTGTTTTGTTCACTCTGCCGCTTTAGTTGCGGAATATTTAAGTATGTTAGAATCACAACCGCATTTACCCGTGGGCGCTGTAAGTTTCCAGAAAGTGACACCAAATGCCTTACTGGAGTCGGCCGTATCCGATGATGTTTTGAGTCCTGGCGAAGACGGTATTTGTTTGGGTAATCATTTCACTGAATCTGGCTTAAAAGCCCTGTTGGAGGAAGCATCTAATTCTTTCCAGATAGCTGGAATGTATGAAGCAATGAACGAGGTCTACAAAATTCTGACGCCTATATGTGAAGCTAATAGGGATTTCCAGAAACTAAGCAAAATTCATGGCAAACTGCAAGAAGCATTTAATCGTATTGCTCAGTTGCAAGGCAAGCGGGTGTTTGGAACCTATTTCAGAGTTGGTTTCTATGGAGCCAAATTTGGAGATTTAGATCAACAAGAATTTATATACAAAGAACCAACTTTAACAAAATTACCGGAGATATTCAGTCGGCTGCAGGTAAAGTAATTACATATGTTTTAAAAATCACTTAAATAAATTATTTACACGCTGTAATAAAGCTTTAAATGTTGATATATATTTTTATACGACAGAACTTTTATGCGGAACGTTTTGGTCCTGATTCCGTACATATTATCAAGGACTCCAATAGCGTGGATGTTAACAGCTTGGACCCAGACAAGGCTTATATACAAATTACCTACGTGGAGCCCTATTTTGAAAACTACGAATTGAGGCACAGAGAAACATATTTCGAAAGGAATTTCAATATAAGTAAGACTGTAAGATTTCTTAAATGTGTTGAACTGTATCACTTTTTTGCTCTTCATCTAGAACGCTTCATCTTTGCTACACCATTCACCAAATCAGGCAAAGCTCATGGCGATCTACACGAACAGTGTAAACGCAAAACAATTCTCACAACGGCCAATCACTTTCCATATGTCAAGACCCGTATCCAGGTTATAAATCGCCAACAAATCGTTTTGGAACCTATTGAGGTAGCCATTGAGGATATACAAAAGAAGACGCTGGAATTGGCGGCAGCCACTAATCAGGAACCAGCAGATCCAAAGATCTTACAAATGGTGCTGCAGGGATGTATTGGCACCACAGTGAATCAGGGTCCCATGGAAATGGCAGCTGTTTTCCTATCAAATCTATCGGATGGTGTTACTATACCAACAAAATATCAAAATAAGTTACGCTTATGTTTCAGAGAATTTTCGAAAAGATGTTTGGATGCCCTCAAGAAAAACCGCAATCTTATATTGTCCGATCAGAAGGATTACCAAAGGGAACTGGAGAGGAATAACGAACGTTTTGTTGAGCGCTTAACTCCATTAATTACATTAACACCCACGCAGGCGCAGGGTGTGGTAAAGTAAGTATGATTTTCAAAAGTTTAATCACATATGTTTAATAATAACATTGCGATACTCCATACAGAGCCAATGCTGCAAATAATCGTGGAACACCCTTAAAATGGTAATGAAAAGCATTCAGCAAGTGTATTTAGTTATCTCTATTATTTCTTCTCTATCTTTCGCTATGCTAATTATTATTTACTTGTTCTTCTTATTATAAGCAGTATTTTTGCACATTAACCACAGCTACCAATTATTTAACTTTCCTCTTTACATGTCTGTTCATGTATTATGGATGTTTCGAATATTTTTCTATTATTAGTGTTTCAGATTATTTTAAATAAGTTATAGGATTTTTCTGTGGACCATTAACTACCGACAACGCAATCATCACATTTTTCAATAAACAAAATACGAATTATTTAAAATTTATATTCGCATTAAATACTTTTATGTTAATTGTCCAGAATTAAGTAATTAAGGTACCCTTTAAATTGAATATGAGGAAATGGATTAATTTATATAACGATTTCAAAACAAAAAAAGCCAAACAAGCAAACCAAAAAATTAATTTAAAATCTTCCATCACACCGCATTAACCACAAAAACGAGTTTCCAATCTACGCATCTAACTATTTAAATTGCTTTAGAGACCCACAATTTATTTGTTTTTTTTTTTTTTTTTTTTTTTTTTTTTGAAAAAAAAATCATTAGTCAATGTTAAAAACATTTAAATCATTTACCTAAATATGAATGAATGAATCTTACGCTATAAAATATGGAATAAAAGAACACTTTTCCGGTGAAATCTTTTATACGATAGGCAAAAATCCACGAAATTATTTTTGGATAACGCCTGAAAATGTATGGTGCTGTTATTCATCAATATTACATTTTAAAATTTTTCCCTGATTAAGACTACTTTGTGTCTACAAATGTAGAAAACATCAAGAAAATCGTTATCCACCATACCGTTGATTTTCTCCCTTTCCCAAAGTCATTATCATCACTTGCTTTAGTTTTTTAAGATAAAATTTAATACGAATACATAATGTAAGCCCTTTCTCATATGCATATACATAAGATTATCCACATATAATATTTTATACTTTTATAGCATAAAATACGTGCCGAATGTTTCAAATAAAATTTGTATGTATTAAAGTCCCTATTACGTTTTATTCATTTGCAAAACAAAAAAAAATAACGCCGAATGCCTTTTTCAAATTAACGACAGACATATGTTGTAACAAATTACGAAGTTTCATAATCGCCTGCCGTTCGTTTTAGAAACAGGTCTTGTAGTATATTATTTCAGACACAGGGTTCAAACTATATTCCACCAAGGAGAGGTTGTGCTGCGAACTTTTTTAAATATTGTCTTTTATAACTCACCAGAAGTATCGTCAGTTCGAATACAAGCCGTTATAATAATTTAAACTAACAATTTAAAGAAAAACATAAATTTATTCTTCTCTTCACAATGGGCACATGCAAGAAGAAAAATAGAGAATCGCCGAAATGCTGCGAGTTGTATTTTTGATTCTTTTTGTGCAACCGGCCGTGGCGCGATGTTTATTACATGCGACGATCTTTCCCAAAACCGCGAGTTCAATCCCGCATACAGTCACATCTCGTCATTTGAGCAGCGCGGTGATCTCGATGTGTCTGGCGAGTACTTCGAACAGTTGAGTAATCGACATGTCTAGTAAATATCTCTTAAACTGTGACGAGCGGAACAGTCGTTCAACTGTAGGTCTCGTTGAGTGAGTCTAAGAATAGACTGCGTATAAGCTCAAGCTTCCATATCTCATTTATTGGATGACAAGGAATTAGTTGTTTCTTTTTTTACTTCTGACTTTTTTTTGTTAAGAGCAGGGACCCCAAATCTCGGCTATTGGGCCCATTTTTAATTTAAAAAAAAACCCCTGAGATGGAAATGTCGTACATGCATATAATATAAACGAAAAAGTTTGTGTTTCACTTTTGTATGTCATAACCCGGATACATAATATTACTTTCTTATATCTTTCTATATTGGGAACTTAATGTGCCTTTCATTCATATCGATGTTATTTTTTTAATATTCTCTCTAATTGAGTTTGATACTAATATTTAATTCCTTTCTTTAATTGATAATTTGAACATTTTATTTTTATTAATTTTGATATTATTTATTTTATATTCCTCCCTTGTTCAGAAGCCTCATAAAGCTTGAAATACATTAAGCCATTTTAGTTGTATTAAAACCTATTTTAATTATTATTTTTACCTTATTTTTAAAAATAAAAATCAGATTTAAAAATCAAAAATAAAAATCAAAGTTCATTTTTTGATTTTTATAAATAAAATCAATCATAATTTTTTGACTTTTAAAAATTAAGATCAATTATGATTTTTATTTTCATTTGATTTTTATTTCATTTACACATTTGGAATCTTTGATTTAAAAAATTTTTGGTGGGAATTCGGTATGTAAGTGGGGGTTTTGCATTTTTCAATACTTTCCATGGCGAATTAATTCAAAACTTTCCAAATATAGTACTTTCCATAGGTGTTTACAAAGCTCTTTTAAACGAATTGATGGCCTACCTAATAGATTTAGTTCTAAACAGATTTCATTTAAATGAGATATATTTCTAATCTTATTACTACTGTGAAGTCCCCAATTATAGTTGAATTGAGAGACTAAATATGTTTGTGTTTACTTGAACTTTTTATTAAGCAGGTACATGAAAACACCCTAAACTTAAACCCAATTTTGGTTTTCTTGAATATGTAATTACTGGGTAGTTGCATATAACACAAAATGAGCAAAGTAGTCGTTTGCGTTTAATTCTTTGCAACATTTTGATTTCAATTTGATTTCACATTAACCAATTAAAGAAATGTTACCTTTCTTGAATGTATTCCGGTTAATTATTTAATATTATACATAGCTCACTGAAAGCTAAAGGCAAATCCTTCAAGACTTTGAAAGAAATTTTCTTTATTTGCAGCGTCTTCTATGATATGCAATCGTCGTGTAAGTTCCTCAGCTTCTTGGGCATTGTAGGCTGTTATATCACTCACATCGTCCTTTGTTGATTTTTGCCATTTTTCCAAATCTAAAGTGACGTTATTGTAGTTTAACTCGGCAGCAATATCTTTTGGTATCACATGTGAATCTAGAATTTTTTGTAAAAATTTTACTGAAAACGAAACAAAATAGTAAACGCGATATCTTTAAGACTTATTCATTATAACTTATTTCCATTCTGTTGGAACTTACAATTTAGCTCATCAAACTGCAATTTTTTTGAATTTTCCGACCACCACTTTGTGATTAGGCATAAATAATGTTTGGTCGTCGCTTCCGATTCCCGAAACAAACATGTCGAATAATTCTCATAAAATATCAAATGTAAAAGCTGCACAGCAAGGCGAGATATTTCAGATACTTTCTCAGTATCTAAAATAGAATAAAACAACACCTTTTTTAAAAGGTAGCCATTCTAGTTAAAATTAAATTTGTTAAAAAAGTATACGTACAATGATCCGTTGAGTACATCCACTGCCGCATTAGCTGATATAGTAGAGTAACAACGCTCAGGCACAGTTTTATATAACATTCACATCTTGCTTCAGAATTTCGTTCCTCACATACAGATTTTGTGTCAGTTTTGGATTTGACAGTTGACGAATTAGCTGCATTATTAGCTAGCGTGGTGCTACAGTTTGCTTCGGTTGCTTCAAAAGCAGCCCCTGAAGTTGAGCTTCTGGTATCTTCATCAGCTTGTGTTGCATTATCGCCATTACCTTCTGCGTCTTCATCATCGTCATCATAATTAGGTAACATTTTTTGTATAAATTTTGTTGGTTTCACAAAACATTGGTAGGTGAAACGTACATGATTTAAGCATATTGCAGTCAGTAACTTAAAATGCTCCAAACTAAGGCGTGAACATAAAGGAAAAGCAATCTCCAAAAGGCTACAATATACCTAAGAAAAGTGTAAAATATTGTTATATTGTGTATCTAACGCGTAGTATTATAGGTTATAGCAATATTCTGAACTTATTACGAATAACAAACTAATTTCATGCCGCTGTTTTCCTTGAAAAACAGGAACTATATTTATTCGAGTCGTCGCACATCTCACCAGCCTATTCCTCCCGAAACAAAGGACCGCCATCATGACTAAGTGAGCGCGTACATTCCACAATACCAGGCCTTGATGGATTAGCAAAAAAAAAGTGAATACCAGCACCAGACTTTCTATCAGCAACTAGTATTTGTTCTTTTTCTCCGTTAAAAAAATTATTGTGAAAATAGGTGTTGTCTTCTTTAATTACGAGTTTTACATTAGTTTAGTTATTATTAGTTACTAGTTATTAGAAATCATGACTTTTCATATAAATATAAGTACAATTTTGCTGCGACTCTATTGCCGTACTCTTACAATTGTGAATCATGTTCCGTCTGTAGTATAGAGGTGTTTCTTGGAGCAAATACAATCTAATAAGTAACGAGTAGATAAGTGTCGCCACTTTGTCTTTTTCTCTCCTCGTGGTACACATGATAATTTAATCGTAATTATATCTTCTTTCCTGTAAACTTGGCGATAAAGAATAAAACACAAATCTTGAAAATTGAAATTCTACTTTGTGCCATTTTTTTAAATGTTTAACATTTGGCTTTCCTTCCTAAACAGCAGCTGCGATGAACTTTAAAAGAAAGTTTATCTTCAGGAATGCATATCAGTCAGGTAATGATATTTTCAAAATACCTATCACAATGGGCATTAAGAAAATTTTCAGACTTCAGTGGAGAAAACGCACATTGTGAACGAAAGTTTGCAGGTGCAGATTTCGATTTTTCTAATGTATAATTCCCGTAATCTCCAGAAACCATCTGATTGTTAAAGTTTTAAACAACATTAATGACGCCGTTTAAAACTGGGGCCTGGCTCTAGTGGAACGAAATTTGGCAAGCTTTTTGATTGTGCAAATTATAAATACGGAAATTCTGGATTAACATATGCCGGATTAACATATGTATATTAATTGTCACACTTATAAAAAATGCTCCAAAAAAAAAAACGGTTGGGTCACAAAATGTATCGTTTGCAACGCCATCCACTATGGAGGGAAATTTTAGCTCTCATATACATGTTATCAAATAATAACATATAGTTACGCAACTTCCATACAAATTGACCAGTTTATCTTGGAAATCTATTACGCTGCAACGCCCTATAGGAGCGCGCGATTTCTTTAGAGTTCTCATATACTAATTTCGTAATAAGACTCGCTTTTAAAGCTAATCCATTCTTCATAGGCAACATTCCTCGTGATGGCGATACGCACCGAATAAAAAAAGGTAAGAAAGTACCACTTGGCAAATAGTAGAAATGGGAACTGTTAAAAATGTTCAGATTTAAAGAAATAAAATTTTTTAAACGTTTTTAATTTTTTGAAGAAGGATCTAAAATTTAATTATAACATCATCGTGAAGGCCTTTTAAGCATTTACATTTGACCCAAAAAAGGCGTCTAACTAAGCCTTTTTTGGGTTCTTTGTGCTTGATTTTCTATCTTAGCGGGCATTTTGGGGATATTGGAATTTTTCCCTTCTTGGAAAAAAGTACATCTATTAAATATTGCTTGAAACAATTTTTATTTGTAGCAATTTTTTTGCATTTTCATGAGAAGAAGTATATCATTTTAAGTGTCCGTATTTTTCGATTGCATATATATAAATAACGCTTGTTACTAATTTGTTACTTAATTTAATTTATATTTTTCATTTATTTTATTCATTAATAACCGAACCATATGACCGTGTATGTCTCATA
Source organism: Philornis downsi (assembly GCA_019455685.1). Taxonomy (NCBI): domain Eukaryota; kingdom Metazoa; phylum Arthropoda; class Insecta; order Diptera; family Muscidae; genus Philornis; species Philornis downsi. The sequence continues at coordinate 116,565 of JAHXMU010000182.1, forward strand.
TTACTGTAAAAAAATAAAGCAAATAACTAAACAAAAATTATTGAGTTATGTTCATTTAATAATAATATTAAGTAATACCCAATGACATAAAAAAACAGTTTATATCTTTTGTGTAAAGTTAAGGAAAAAGCAAATATTTTTCAATTGAACAGAAATACTGCTCGCAAGGGATTATTCAGCATTAAAACATTATTTCCAAAACAAAAAAGAAAGAAGTTCAGAAATGGGAATGCATTGAAGAAAATATTGAAGCCTCTTAGTGAACGTTGTAGATTGCTGTGCCGTCGAGCTAAATGAATATGAAATGATCTTTCTAATATGGGCGTGAGTATGGGAATTCGAAGCTGAAGGTTCCTACTTTATCTTATGAATTGAATATACCGGGAGTTATCAATTTTTACCATTTTATCTGTAATTAAATTTTTCGTTATATTATGGAGTAGCTGTAAATTCCAATTGAAGCTATAGTTCCGTATTTTAGGACGAAAACATACATACATAGTGAAAAGTTATAATAAATGAAGTACACCGTCATATTGTAAATCATACTTTTCTGCTATTAAGATTCACACACAAACTTTTTTATGGAGGAGATACATTGTAATATTGTAATTTAATCAAATCGGCCTTAAGGCTTAAAATTACAATCCTGAATAAATAAATAAAATTAAAATTGAAAGAGTCTAATCTCATAGATCGGCACTTGTGCCTTAAACGTTTTATAGAAAACGCTTCAAAAGAACTATATGTAAGCGAATGTAATAAATTTACTTATAAAGTACATTTTTTATTTCTCTAAATAATCTCGTTTTTGAATTTTCACAAAGGCATTTAAATATTTCCACATTTTTTTCTTCTAACCTACACGTAAAAAAGAAGTAGTTTTGAAATATTTTCGAAAAGATCTTTGGCCTTCTCATACAATTATAGTGGTGAATGCACCTTTTTTTCTGGCCCGATATCTCCCAGAAGCATCATAAACAAAAGAAAATTTGGAGTCGTTTTGAGAACGTCACCCATTCGAATACCCAGACCTATGTAAATAAAATGAATAGATGCAAAGTACTTTGGCCTTAATTTTTGGGGGTTAGCTTTTCTTTCGAAGTGTCTCATAAAGTGAATGTTTATATTGTTCGCCACTGACCTTCCACACCATTATACTTTTTTTATTTATTTATTGTAACTTAACAGGATCTTACTCACTTGCAAATAGCACGAATCATTCGAAAACCGATGAATCGATCTTACTCTGTCGGCCGCAAATGTCGATTCCGGACTGTTAACACACAACATATCCATAAGCTGTGGCACTCGGCAACATTCCCATAAGCAACATGATATTTCCCGAAATATCCAAGCACTGGGTCGCGTAAACACGATATGTTTCATTAAATCCATCAACATTTCCAGCTGGCTCAACTCCGTGTGTTGCGTTACATGACTTAACATACTTTTAAGCCAAACGGACAATGCCTCTAAAACGCCGAAGTGTTCACAAATTTCGCGAGCAAACCCCATTTTTTTAACCGAATCTGTAGCGATTTGTAACAAGCGGTATTCACCATGTTTGTACTGAATTAGTGCCTTCGTCAGTGAGGGCAAATTTTGACACATTATAGCCAATGCTGCAAAATAGCGCCGTAAACTTATACACCTTTCTTCATCGTAGATTTCAGATGGTTGCTGTAGTAGTCTCGGACTATTGGATATTTTTGTTCCGCACAATGAGTAGTCGTGATAAGGATAAACGCGACAATTCTTAAGATATTCCAAACTGTGGATGTAGGACCAAAATTCTGTTAGTACTCTACATACCGAATCTATACATTTGGGCTCGAAATCTCGCGGGAGCATTTGACCTTCCAGAAGTTGCATTTGTGCCAGCAGTTTCTGAACATTTTCCAATTCCATTTGGAATATTGTCCGTTGCTTTTTACAACTTCCCTTATCCAATGACGGTTCAAAAATCAGTGGATGTATCTGAGATTTCGTTACGAGCTGTTCGCAGGGACTATTCAAGTCCAAGCTGCGCATTTTCAACAGACATCTAGAAAAGCTTGTACTAGCTAGGATATTTGGCCTCATTTTTACTTGCACTTGTCTGATCGGTTCCATACACATACTCTCATGCAGTTTCTGTGTCTCATCCGCATGGCGCATCTTCATTCTAGAGGTCTGTGCTTCCTTCAGACGGATTTCCGCTTCTTGCGCCGCAACTTTCTTTGCCAATTCTGTAATTTTTGCCTGACACTCGTTTTTCGCAAACTCGGCATTAACAAGTTTCTCCATTTTTAAGTTTTGTGCCTGATGCTTCATATGACGAAGTTCATCGCGCAATAATGATGCCTCACCCTCTTTGCATTCCATGCTCGATTTTGTTTCAGCAAGATCTTTACTTAACTTTAAATTCTCCTTTTTTAAGGCGTCTACACGTTCCATTAAAAATTTAATTTGTCTTTCAGAAGCCAACTGTCTGCGCGCAGCACTTTGTGACGAAGCGGCAGAAGTGTCTGCAGGAAAGGTCTGTGTCAAACTAACATCAGGCGCTCCCTCAGTTTCGTCCTGTGATTTTTCCAACTTCTTGTGAGTATTAGGGGCTTGAGATGATCGAATGGATAGAGGTACTGACGGCTTTTTAAAGACTCCCGGATCTTCTTTTTCGGCAACAGCCAGTAGATCAAAGTCGTCGTCTTCGAACATTTGGGACAATATCTCCGGCGCAGGTATTTCCCTGAACACTGGGTTTTGCGTACTAGTGGTGGACCCACCACCGAATTCTGAGAATGTTATCTCAGATTCGGACATGACAAATTGCTGCTTTGCTGCGGAAGAACATTTCTCAGCAGCTACGGCTGCCTCAGCCACTTGTGTGGCCAATAGTATAACGTCATCGTCATCATCATCCCAGAAATTATTAGGGCTACATTTCATTGGTGATGCCTTACTGTCACATATGCCTTTCGATGTTGATGCCTCTTCTTTTGGAGGACCTTTGCTTATGGTTATGTCTAATTTGGGTTTTTTCATGGAGCGCCCAAACTCTTTAATAGGTTGAAAACGCTTTGCCATCGTTGCAAAAAGTCCTTCTAATTTGAAAAATCTGGGGCACTTCCTATAGGGTGGATCAATCACCGGTAAACAATTATTTTTAAACGATTTCCAATGTCAAATTGTAGTGAAACAACTCTGTTCTGCCTCTGATTAGCGGGCAAAAAGATGGTGATGTTGCCACAATTTTAAATTTTCTGAATTATCTACGAACATTTGTTTTAGCCTGGAAAATATAACAAAGCCACATATGCAAGTAACTAGTTGCAAGTTGAGTTTGTGGTTTGGTTGGCTACACATGTTGGATTAATGGAAATGTTTGATAGTTTTGAGTTTTTGTGAATTTTTTTTTTAAATCTATAGCTAGAAACCAACGTTACTTCCAGGACTAGCGCTTGGTTGTATAATAGCGATTTTGTCCAAATTGTATCAATTCGAACAGAGGCCCGACAACATAAAGCTTAACGGTTACATGTCATACGCAAACAAATGCTGCAGAATTAACTTTTATACATTTCCAAAATAGAAAATTTGCATAATTCTTCTAGATGGTGGGCGAAATAAGGAAGAATTGTTAACATTTGATTTGCCCATGGATGACGGAAAATAAACTCTCAACCAACATTCCAAAAAACAAAAGCTATGCTTTTTTCTAATCGTGATTTAAACTGGAGTTTATCTTATCGTGGCACACGTATTAAAGTGGTCCACAGTGTACATTGTTTGGGAGTAGTTTTAGATAACAAACTAAGCTTTAACTATCATGTGGATAATGTAGTCCGGTGTTTAAATTATTCACTGCGAAGTTTTTATAATACTGATTCAGTGTTGCCCAGATCGATTAAGTATATTGTATATTGTTTAGAGTTATATAGTGGCACTAATAAACAAAATATGAGAAAAATTCAGATGCCGTTTAATAGTGTTATGAGATATTTGTATTCACTGAGGCGTCGTGTTCATATGACACCGTATGTTAAGCGTTTCTTGGGCTATAGTTTTAAAAATTACATTGATTTGAAGTCTTTGTTGTCATTTTATAAAGTTGTTCGACTGTGTAGTTTTCAAATTCTTTTTGATTTGTTTAATTTTTTATATTCCACTTGTAATAAGGAGCTTCTTATTCCTAAAGTAACCACACTCATGGGTTTTGTAGTAAGAGTAGCTCGAATTTACAATTTACTACCAAGCCATTTAAAAAGTTTTAAATTGTGTCCTGATTTTTACAAAAGGTACATTCTACAACACTTTCAGACTTTGCTATAAAATTTTGTTTTTAATTAAATTGTGAGCAGCCTTTATTACATACCGAATTACTTCTAACTTTTGAATTAGTCGTTTTATTCATACTTTTTTTGTCTTTAATTATCATACTTTCTCTAAAATTATATTATATTTTTATAAATTCTATATTTAATTAATATTATGTGTTTTTTTAACTTATAATATTGAACAGATTAAATCTAATAGATGAATATGCAACAGCTTATTGTATTTTACTTATAGTTGGCCGAAAGGTTTTAAATTACAAGCCAAAAATAAATAAACAAATACAATACAATTGTACAAATGTGAACAATTTTCTCGAATAATACCGCAAATAACAAAAAGATGTTGATGCTAATATGGCGGATCGGCTACGTAGTTAATCTCAATTACGAACTTATTGGTGCAAAATAGAGGTTTTTCATATATTTTCCAGTTTTTCAAAACCTTGATTTTTGCGAAAACTTCAGTAATTTACATTGAAGTGAATTGTCAATCATTTTTCACACATAATACTCTCACTTAAGCGTACACATTGACAAAAAAAAACGTATACAGCTCATATTGAAGTGAAAATATGTGCAACGCACAAAATGTCATAAAGAAATCATGCATAAGAATGAAGAAAAACTATAAAAACGTAACAGTTTGCTTCCGGAAAATGTTAAATGACGCAATATACTAATTATTTGCTATGAATTAAAGGTGAACTTGATTTTGCTTATGACACAGTGACCCTTTTGGAAGTTCGCTTTCCAAGGGAATGAAATCTTTTTTGTTTTGTAAACTACCTACTGTCAGAAACCCCCAAATATTTCAGTCAGACTATTTAGAAGGATTTTAAACAGTAAATTTGTTACTTGTGGCAACACATTCTGACCATATGTTGTCGCCTATAATTATTGAACATCCCTGTTTTGGTTCCGCCAAGCTTTGTTTACGTTTGCTTTCATTTGGTGCACGTGCAGCAATTTGAATAGGTTTTGTTACACCCGTAAACAGTTTATTATATTAATTAGAAGTTGAAATTATGCCGGTCTTAAATGAGAGACCTAAATTATATATGGATGAGTACAAACTGAAGCAGGATCCTCATGATTATGGCCTGGCGGATGAGCCCATTGACATAGACGCATTCAAGAAAAAGATGCAAATCGTTATTGTAAGGTAAGGACTGGACCATTATCGCAAGACTATAATCAGACTAATGTTCATTTGCAGATATGAGGGCGATGAATTGGAATTTGATATGATTGGTGTACATCCTGCTATTGCCAACGCTTTTAGAAGATTGATGTTAAGCGAAGTTCCCAGTATGGCTTTCGAGAAAGTCTACATCTATAACAACACCTCCATTATACAAGACGAAGTGCTGGCACACCGTCTCGGCTTAATTCCCATTAAGGCAGACCCTCGTCTATTCGAGTATCGCAGTGACGACAATGAACAGGGTACAGAACACGACACTTTGGAGTTCGAGTTAAAAGTAAAATGTACCCGCCGTAAGGATGTTAATGACTCTTCAAATTTTGATACAATATATAAGAACCATAAAGTGTACTCGGGACAGATAAAATGGCTACCACGTGGTAAACAAGGTCAATTATATTCCGAGTCAGATATTAGCTGTATTCATGATAATATCCTAATATCGCAAATGCGGCCAGGGCACGAATTTGACTTGAAAATGATTGCTGTTAAAGGCATTGGAAAGGACCATGCTAAGTTTTCGCCAGTTGCCACTGCGTACTATCGTCTGTTACCAGAGATAAAGCTTAAGCGGGAGGTGAAGGGCAAGGATGCTTTGCTATTGCAGAAATGCTTCTCACCCGGTGTAATCGGAGTCGATGAAAGTCAACGGGCATACGTAAAAGGTGCGCGCTACGATACTTGTAGCCGCAATGTTTATCGCTATCCTCAGCTGGCTGATTCTGTAGAAATGTCAAGAATACGTGATCACTACATTTTCAACATTGAATCAGTTGGAGCGCTAAAACCCGATGTGATTTTCATCGAGGCGGTGAAAGTTTTAAAGAAGAAATGTCGTAAATTCTTAGATGAAATAGAGGCAGCATAAGTAATTGCCGAACATTAGTATGTTATTAAATTACTACTTTAATATTTACAGCGTATGTTTAAAGAATAAAATTAATTGCAAAATAAAAAGTAAAACAAGACAAATGGTATTTCCTTCCAAAAGGTTACGTATTCCCGTTACCTTCATCAATCTGCTCAACCGGCAAACCAATATTGCAACACAATTCAGATCAAAAGTATAGTTTTGTCAATTCCAAATTTATAGAATTTATTAACTTATTTTTTTCATTTTTTTTTTATCTGTTTTATTTCTGCGAAAGAACTACAACATAAAAGTACCTTCAAAGACTATAAAAAGTACTCTACAAGACACTATCTGAAAAGTTGCCAACACCATCAGCCACTGGTGGTGAAAATTTTGGTTTGGAACTTAGCTGTTGTAGGTTGCATTACAAAATCACCAAAAAAACGCAAACTTATTAACTTAACTTTTCTCATTAGCGTTGTTTTTTGCATCATTTCCTTCTTTGCTGTTGCCGGCAGCAGTATTGCCGCTCCGAACATGACAATTACATAGCAGTCGTTGATAAAATTTCCAAAATCACTCTAAACTACACAACAAATTATGCTTCCCATTACGATGGACCCTTATGCCGCCACTTCCATATGGAACGCGTCTTACAAGATCTATTTCTATATAAAGCATATCACAGTCAATAAGCACTGTCTATTTCATGACTTTAGTTGCAAATTCATTAAAATTGAAAGTAAAATGCAAGCTACCATGTTTCATGTTTGATGCACTTGGTGACCCTGTTTTTAGAAATTAAAACGAAGTGATGGAAAAGCGATGGGATAATGAGTAACCAAAAGTTAAACCGACATAAGGTTAAGATTATATAGACCAACATTCCCAAAATTAAATAAAAATGTCCAAACAATTCGGTATGTCGTATTAATCACGAAATGTTTACCACGTTTATAATAATTTTTACTGAGTTTAGGTCAACCTCAATTGCATCCCACTGCTCCGCCCTCAGAAGGAGATGAGTTCCAAGTAAGCATAATGTGTGAAAAAATTTTATGTGAACGCAAATATAGGCATTGATGTTTTGATTATACAGAGGGAAGCTCCACCTCCATCTTATGAAGAATGTTTAAGGACGACCATGGCGCCATCACTACAACAATGTCACCAGACACAACAGCAGCAACATCAACAGCCCCATCACCATCAATTTGTTACTTCCGCCCCGTCAGCAGCTTACGGTTACACAAATCCCTATCAAGCCCACATGCTACAACAGCAGACATACTATAACACCGGAATAGCCGTTCCAGATCAAACATCTCACGTTAACAATGTTTTGCATTTTCATAAACGTGCCCAGATAAGGACAACAGCAACAGGAGCCATAAGTGTACCTCCGCCACCTCCAGGTTGCGCACCAACTCCTGGTCAGTTGGCAGCCATGGCTGGGCAACCAGTTGTCGTTAAGAAGGACAAGAAAAAGTTATTTTTTTAGGTGTTGGAAAGTTCCTTATTATTAGAAAATAATACCTAAATCATACATATTATATATATAAATCATATATATAATAATTGTATATTATCCAGTTTTGTAAAGATATCAACAAAATAAGTTACAGTAGAATTTGCGCTATGTAAAAATCGTTATTTCAGTATTACTGATTTAACGGTATTATTAATTCAAAAAAGCAGAATGCATATGCTAATTGCTTTCTAGCTGTAGCTGGGAAACATCACTTACAATGGGTCAGTAATACTGTACAGCATATGTTTGCCTATATACTGCAATTTACACCCCATCAATTGTACAAATTGGCATCAAGTTAAAGTTTATTTAAGGAAAAGTCGTTTAAGATTTACTCTAATAATATGTTTATGAAAATGACTTGCTCAGTCTTTCGAGAAAGCAGTGTCAGCAGGTAGGGAAATGTATAAAATACAAATCATGTGGCAAAACACTATTACTTGGACCAAAGGATTTTATGATTTACCCAAACTAAGTTGTTATTACCTACAAAAAAAAACTGGTCGATATCAACACTTTAAGATTGCCTTCGAACCTAGTTTAAAATTATAATTTCCAAAGTGCAATGATAACAACATATTTTACAGTTGTTTCAAGGCTTAATTCCTACAGTATGGTTTGTAAATTTAAAACCAAAAATCTGTAGCAACAATTACTACTTGTTATGGATATATAAATTTACCAATTTGAAAGTACATAAATATTTAATGTACGAATGTCTATATACATATATATATATATATATATAAATAAGTAACAATGTTCGAAGGAGTATAATAGAATAACGTTTAATAGTAGTTACCTCCGATTGCTTTATAAAATTTAAGAGATGTATTTAATAAAACTGTATTCTGTTGCAAAACTAAAATACTTCTGGATGCTGAGAACTGATTCGTTTTAAAAGTTTAATTTGTATTGTTTGTATTTGTATTATTACACTAGATCACAAAAATTTGACAATCATTTCTAATGCAAAATTTTCCGAACATGCTAAGTTTTTTTTGAGTTTTGAGAAAAGGGAGTTCGCTAAATTACAATTATCTTCGGACATACATACTTAGTCGATTTTGAAATTATGCTAATGAAATTAAAGGTAATTAAATTTCCTATCAAAAGTATGTGCAACACTTTTCAAACAAGTTATCAGTTTAGGGGATATTTATTAAATTTTTTTCACAATTAAAAAAAAACCTTTTGCTGTGAATTGCGTTTTGAAAAACATTTACTTCTGGACATTAAGATATAATCTTTTAGGAAAAAATATACCCTTGTCAAACAAATTTGGACTGAAAATGTTGATTTTACAAGAACTTAACTAGTAAAAATACATAAAAACAATTTTCCTAATTTTATGATTTGGTAACTATTATACAGTTTAAGGTTTACATAAATTATTAATGTGGGTTGAACCCCTGGAACGGCCATCTATCTTTCTTTGTGCGGCCGTCACCTCATTATGCTGACAAATACTTAAAGTAGGCCAGAAAACATCAAGCTCTCTAATCTGACGCTACATCTGTGGAGAATATATTTTTGCGGCAGTACCAAAGTTTACTGCTACATTGCAAACATAACGTTTATATTTCAACGTTACTCCAGAGAATCTTAATCAATCATGGACGCTAAATGTTTTGTATAATACATGCAAAACTAGTTTAACTATGTGCATGTCTGGTCCAAAGTACGAAATTCGTAATTTGTATACCTTAATTTACGCGTTTATTAACTAATTTCATATTATTTTATCTTAATCTTTACTTGTTATTTCATGTCCCTGCAATTTTGTTTGTCCTAGGCGGGAGCGTGAACTTCTAAATGCATCTACATCAAGTGATTTAAGCTACACTGATTTTGAACCAGAAAAAAACACAATACCTCTCACCCAATTTGAATTAATGACTAAGTAAACGATTTAGAATTGACGAAAGAACTCGTCACGAGTGTTTTGCTACTGCCGTGACATAAACGATTGACCAAAAAATTCGGTGAGCCATATAATCCAAATGAATAGCGTTTGTTCATCGATAGCAGTAAACTAAGTTTAAAAGCTGCCCTGTTAATCTGTGTAGATCTCAAAGTCACTACTGTTAACTGGTTTGCAGGAAGAGTACACAACATTCATGTAATTTTCATCATCATTATTTTATCGATCATTATGTTGGAAAAGATCGGCCGGAGAGAATCAATTTTTTGCTGTAGGGAAGAAAAATGTCAAATTTAAACCTCTCGTCAAACAAGACAAAATCATCATTTTAACATTACACGTAAAGCTAGGCCTATTTAAAAAATTTGTAAAGACTTGGCACATAAGAAATAGTGTTGCATTTAGCTACTTGAAAACAGTATTCCCAAATTCATCTGATGTTAAGACAAAAGCGGGTGTATTTGTGGGAAATTAAAAAACTAGCCAATGACGATAAATTCCGTTCAACACTTCGATAGAAGTGTCATCTAAAGATGATTGTTTGACTGTTCCTTTGCATTTCGAGTAACATTAAAAGCCCAAATTAAAGAAATATTATCGAAGACTTGCTTAAAAACTAACCGGTATAATTTTCTAATATTTTTATTTTTAACTTTCTAACGTAATTAATTCACGTAAACCTTAAACTGTATAATACAAGCACCAATTGTGCTTCAATAAGAAATTCAAATAACTTTTCTTTTAATAAATGTATTTCATTTATTATTGTATAGAAAATGCAATTTTATTTTCTATACACATAACCTGTTTTAAAGATGATAGACCATAAATGATCTCCATGCTTATCCATGCATATAGTTATATGGCACAAAAAACCATAAGCTTATTTTCTTTATTTGTATTGCGCAATTTGATACATCTGAGTCCAACGCGCAGATTCACTGTCAATAAAACATATTTGCCTGGTCGTGAGAATATGCGCCGTCGACAAAATTCTTTTTTGCATTGTATTTAATGCATCGTCAAACATGCAGACTCGCTACGACAGAAGTAATAAACATATTTGCCTGGTCGTGTGAATCTGCATCGTTGACAAAATTCCTCTTGTTTTTTTTTTGTGCTCTAAGCTAAGCTGATTTAAGTTAAGTCGTTTTAAAGAAATAAAGTAATGAACAGTCTATTTTTGCAGTTCATCTCTAAATGTTTTACTTCTTTCTCCACTCGGCACACAAGAGAATGTGACTGAAATCGGAATCGCCTCAATTATTGTTTTAATGGACTAATTTAATTCAGTCAAATTCCTTTATTTCGTTTTGTGTACCTCTTACTTGACATAACTCTATAAAAAAAAGTCTGGTGCATTGAGGTCAGGTGACCTTGAGGGCCAGCGGAAAGTGGAGTTTCTGGATATTAATTTATTTGGGAATTTTCGTTCGAGCTTCCCCACAAACGGTCTGGCTATGTGTGCAGTTGCTTCACCTTGATGGAACCAAATGCTGTTGAAATGGATGCGTCTTCGACAGAGTTCCTCCAACATCTTTAAATAACGCTCTCCATTGACAATTAATAGTAGCACGATTTGTGCACCGCTCTGTATTTAATCAATCATAAAATTGGGTAAATGTAGATTTTCTATAATTTTACTTAAGTTCTTATAAAATCAACATTTGCATTCCAATTTTTGTCAGCAAGTGCTTATTTTCTTCCCGGAAGATCATACCTTAATGTCAAAAAAAGAAACCGGAAATAAGTTTTTTTCACTGCAAAACAATTTTTTTAAATTTTAATAAAAATAGTGCGAAGCTCCCGAAATCTTAATAAATATTTCTTAAACTGATCGCTTGAATGAAAAGTGTTGCACATGCTTTTAATAGGAAATTGATTTGCCTTTAATTTCACAAACATAACTTTAAAATCGACAATGTCCGACTATGTTGAGTATGTCCGAAGATTACAATTTAGCGAACTCACTTTTTTCAAAACTCAAAAAATACAAACTTAGCTATATCTCAAAAAGTCTCTATCTCAAAAAATTCCACATAAGAAATGATGCTCAAATGCGTTTTTTAATTTTGTGGAGTGATTTTGTGATATGACCAAATTTGAAATGTCTTTACGAAATTACACACTATCCAAAGCTTAGGTCAGAACCAAGACAAATTTCAGTTAAATTATATATGATGATATCAATTTAGATATTATATTAAAAATTGACAATTAGACACAGATCACATTTAATTTAGCTTGTTGCAATTAGATATTACGTTTTTTTCTACCTTCTGCCTGAAAAAATTATCTTTTTGTGTTCGTCGTAAAGAGATCACATTTTCTTTTTTCCAAATCGGGTTAAACCTGTCTTTGAACTCGATGGGCAAGCAAATTGAAGAAGGATCGTGTTGTATATCGACGAAATCGATGTGCTCAAGGTGTACATCAGAGCGCAGCGAATGTGTGTGACAGGGTTTTATTTTGATGCGCGAAAAAGCTATTACACAAACCTTAACGTCTCATGTATTTTATGGAAACCATCTAAAGTTACGCCAGTTGATACGATTACCATTTCGCCAACTAAAATCGATAGGATGACTCCTTGCTTTTATTTATTTTTTCGACCCTGGCTAAGAACTATACCTTGCACATGTGGATTACATTGCATTTTTACTGAGCTATTTAGGATCGTGGAAGCACCCCCAACAATACGCATCCATTTAGATTCGTGACTTGAACAGCTTGAAACAGCTTCTCCTATAAAAAGGTTCATTGCATTTTTATCAGTAGTACGCTTACATGCGAAAACATTGCACACATTTTTATTTCTAATTTGTCATTTCCATATTTTGTGAGTCATTCGTCTTGCTGCACACTTGCAAAATAGTTTGTACGCAGAAATATTGACACAAAGATTCAGTGTTTTTTTTTTTTTTTTGTTTTCTCCGCGTTCTTGAGTAAGTTTGGTTATTGACTTTGTTCATATACATTACAATAAACAAGTTCTATACGTCTGTAATTTCTTGTTTATAAATTAGAATAAAATAAAAAACAAACAAATGTGTGTGTGTTTAAAAAAGAGGTTCATAATATGTACTATCAAATGTATTCACGCGCACAAATCCGTCCTCACCGCCGGAAGCGTAACTTTTGCCATCAGGATGGAAAGCCAAGCTGTTAATGGGGCCAAAATGACCTTTGAGACGGGCAAACTCTTCTTCATATATCAGGTGGAAGAAGCGAGAATCGAATTTACCGGCTTTGGTGGAAGTTGTTGTCACCTCCATAGCGTCCTGACCACCACCGAGAACGACATGATCCAAAATTGGACTAATAGCGGCCGAATTGACGGGACGCTCAGTTTTATAGGTTTTTAAGCACATTAGGGAATCCGAATCGAACAGTTTAGCGGATGTATCTTTGGATGCAGTTACAAACATTGTACCATCCTTGTGCATTTGCATATCATTGATGCCAGCAGTATGGTCGTTGACAGAGTTAACTTCACGTCCCTTACGAATATCCCAAATAGAAATTTGACCGTTGTCGTGACCTGCAACATAACCACAGTAGTAAAATTTCCAAGCTTGTTATGCGTAGCATACGATACACACCTGTAATGATTGTCTCGTCCAAAGGACCCCACAGCATAGAAGTGATCTTGGATTGCACCATAGGTATACGAAGAATGGGACTTTGCTCTGCCAAACTCGAATCGGCGGTGCGTACGTCAATTATAAACAACTCCGAGTTCTGACCCATAGCTTTGTCTGTTGAATAGGCAGCTTGGTTGCCCGAATAACAAAAGTTGCAAGTACGAACTGAGGATTTGGCGGGTATGGATGAAATCACAGTTCCATGTTCCACATCCCACAATTTGGTGGTCATATCACCAGAACCAGTAATTAACTTTGAGGTTGTCCAATCCACATCCAAACACCAAATTGCACCTTGATGACCATCGTAGGTGCCAAGCCGTTCACCATTGTTGGAAAACCAGACATTTGGCTTTTGATCCTTGGAGCAGGAGAACAACAAGTCGCCCTCTCGGTTGTACTTAATTTGAGTGATGGAGCGCTCATGGCCCTGCAGCATTAATGGTCTCTGCAAAACAAGAAATGTCACGTTTATAGGTTATGTCGTACACAGCACACAAAACATATATGGAATAACTATATAGATGTTGCAGACCGTCTGTCGCAATTAAAAATTTCCAAATCATAATAATAGCTTAAACTGTTTTGGTATTCAAGGCTATACATACCATTTTGTAGATTTTTCAATAGTTCTTCCACCGAAATAAACAATTTGCGAACTCCACGCAACTATAGAGACGTCAAAAAGGAGCGTTCGTGTAAGAGAGCAGTATAGCCAACATACAAGGGACAGTTTGCTGTCAAATTTGGACAGTTGTTGTTACCTTTGCTTTGTATTTCCAGTGTTGCCGGTGTCAATTTTAAAAACTAGTAAATTTAACAATCACTTAAAGTGTGTCAGAAATACCAAAACCGCAATATTCACAATGCGAGCTAATCTAATAGAGCGAATAACAAAAAAAAAAAAGAGTGTAAGAATCTGCATAGTAAGATCTGTCGAACATCATATTAAACACCAAAATGTCATATATTGCTACTCAGTATTATTTATATACACTATTTATTATATACATTTTAAATATTTATATAAATTAATTTCATTTAATTTATTTACAACTTGTAATTAGAAATTACAATGTACAACTAAAACGGCTTGACGTATTTTAAGCTTACAAACCTCTGAAAAATATTTCCTTCACATTTTCATACATGAAAATTTCCTTAAAACCACTTAATTATATGAAAATGTCTTCTAACACCTGAAAGATAGTGCTGATAGTGATAAAAAAGTGCTCTTCTAAATGGTATATTTTATTTGGAGATATTTTTCGCATAGAAATGTTGTTTTGGAGGACAGGTTTTATTTATAAATATGTTTCGTATAGAAAACCAGGCGTGAAAGACGCATTAGTAATATATAATAGTGCCTTTCAAAAGAACTATCCGTACAAAAACTTTCTCCCAAGATACTTTTTTTAAATTGTGTATAGTTTCTGTATTAAATGCCTTTCAAAAGGTTTTTCTTCACAGAGTGCCTGTATGATAACAGAATTTCAAAAGTATACAATTACAAACTAACTAATATTTCACACACCCATGGAAAATTAATCGAACTTCCGGTTCCATGTCATTTATAATATTTAGCATTTTTTTGAAGCACAAAAGTTTCTTGTTCTCATGGAAAACAGGTTTCACGATGAACTTTGCACGAAAAAATACTTTTCATTTTATATGAGCAGAAATTAGATATAGCCAATTGTCAGAAATATTGAAATAAATAATAAATATTATATTAGTATTAGGCTTAACCCCCTACTCAGCTGGGAGAAGACAGCATTGCAGGACTATTGGTATGATTTTATTGACAATTTGTGTCATTCCCATTCACGTTCACGTGATGGAAGCTTTCATTCACGGTTACTGGTTACGAATAACACTTTTTCTTCTAATTGTATACAAAATATTAGCATGGCAACATTCCCAGAAACAGCTGTTCAATTCTTTCCTCCATTCCTCTTTATTGGCGAATTCTGAATTCGAATGACTAGTTTTTATATCAGTGCAGTGCAGAGCATTTACGTAAAATTCTCTATTTTGTAATATAAGGTGAATGGAAAATGTCCCGTCAGATGCAAAGACTCTTTGCTACATGTCGGCGCCAACTTATTAATCAAAAGTCAACGCAGCTGTACCAAAAGCGTTCAGCTGCAACAGACCCGGTGAAGGGCAAGGGGCCAATATCATGGAAGAGTTTCGTCACCATAAGTAGTATAGGGGCTGTAGGCGTTGCATTTATGTTGTATGTAAAGAATGAGAAGGAAGAAGCTATCTTGAAAGAGCGTAAACGGCAACTGGGGAAGGCGGCTATTGGCGGTCGTTGGGAACTAATTGATCCTCAAGGAGCAACACGGAAATCTGAAGACTTCTTAGGTAAATGGCTGTTGATTTATTTCGGATTCACACACTGCCCCGATATCTGTCCCGATGAGTTAGAGAAAATGTCTTTTGTGGTTGATGAAATTGGTGAGTACAGTAAATTGAGTGCCTTTTTAATCTCAATTGCTATGCTGTTCTGTTTCTTTAGAGAAATCCCCAGGAAATCCGCCGATTCAACCCATTTTCATTACTGTTGACCCTGAAAGAGACTCCAAGGAAGTTGTAGGCAAATATGTAAAAGAATTTTCACCGAAACTTCTTGGCTTAACCGGTAGTGTGGAGCAAATCAGCAAAGTTTGTAAGGCATTCCGCGTCTACTTCTCCGCAGGTCCCAGAGATGTGGACGACGATTACATTGTCGATCATACTATTATAATGTATTTAGTAAACCCCGATGGTGAATTTGTTGACTATTATGGTCAAACTCGCGATAAAGAGCAATGTGTTAACTCGATATTGATAAACATTGCTAAATGGAATGCTATGAATAAGAAATCGTGGTTAGGTTAACCTGCAAATCTCTCGATTGCTATTTCCGCTCAAAATTTAATACCTTTCGTATTAACGCAGTTATGTAATTTATTTTAAGCTTTGTGAAACAGTTGTTACCAAAATAAAACTTACAAGTTTTAACTACATCGTTTTAACTTATAATACGCGGCATACTATTAACTGCAAACCGTAAGTTTCCACTTAAAGCTCGATTCATCATACAAATGTATCATCATTTGGAGCCAATGACCGTGCCCGTTTCTGATCGTAATCAGATGTACGAATACGAGTTTACAAAATATTTACATCAAAAATTCAGAATGCTCTGAATCGATGTAAAATACTAACAGAAATGTTACACAACAATCAACATTTCTAGTTTCCAGGTGTGCTTTCACACAATTTTGAGGTATGTTTGGTAGTACGTGTAGGTATAACTATACTCAATATATTTCTTAGGCTGCACTTTCGAAAATTATTTTCAACTAAGATGCTTATACTCGTTTTTTGTTTTGTTGTTCGTGTAGAGTGGTTGTGAAATACTTTGCCTGTTGAGTTGAAGAATTTCTCAGTTAGTCCTGCAAGTTTTAAACGAAAGTTGATGCAATATTACACTTTTAATGAGCACTAAGATTCGTTTTGGTTTGTTTGAATATTTATTTGCTCCTTTTTTACAAACAATGTACGTTCATAATATTTGAACATATGAGTTCATTTGTTTTTTGTTCGGAAAGTAGGAAATAGGTTTAAACAATACAACTCATATTAAACTTCTTTCAATGTATAGTCCAGTATGGGCTTTGATTGATTATTAAATAAATGGAAATTAAAAGAAAAATCGAATCAAGACAAGAGAAAAGCGTCTAAACACGTGACGATACTAATAGAAGCATATATATATATGTGTGTATATATATATATATATATCTGTGCACTTTTGACAAAACAACCTCTTTCAAAAGCAGCTATTTTTCAGGGGATCGAAAAAACTCTTAAAAGACCTCACAACTTCTTTTTAAAAATAATTGGTAATAATGTAATAGTGTAGTATAAAATTTGAATATTAAATTGACGTGGTGATATTAATAATTCTCTTCTAATACCAATAGATTTGCAAAAAACCTTAAAATAAAAACATTGGATGTTTTGTCAAAATTCTTTTCAACAAAAAAATAAACTTACGTTATACAAGCTGTTATGTCAAAATGGGTTTAAAAAAATCTGAGATTGATATTGTGCTCTTATGTGAAGACAAGTTTTTCTGTGAAAATGAAACTAATAAAAAAATTCGAAATAGGTTGATTTTAAAAATGAATAGTATATTCGTTATAACATAAATTCCTGAATTTAAATTTAAACAAATGGTTTTACTGAGTATCTTCATCTTCGATAAGGTCTGGGTAAACTTCAACGGATCGATCACCTTCAGCTTTAATGTTTTGATAAAACAGGTGGTAGTTTGTACTAATTAATGGCAGCATATCCAATAAATCTTTCTTTTTATTTTGTGATACAGCCAAAGGAGAATTATAGCTTCTGACTAATTGGGGAGTACGTTTTTTTAGACCGCGGGAGGTTATGTGTAGCTGCCGAAAAGGGTCTTTTTGGTGTAATGAACATTTGTACTGTAAAACTCCAGGCTTGCTTTTTTTCGTACCTCATCCAACGGACGTGTTTCCACTCAAACTTCTCACCTAAATAAGAGAAGATAAAGAAAATAATGCTGTTGAATCCCCGGTATTTGAAAATCTACCTGAAATGCTATGTGATCTCCATTTATATTTGTCTTTTAATAGTGCATGAAAGTCGAAAAAATCCTCTTGCCCTAATTCATAGACAATATAGTTTTTATTGGTCGCTGATATCAAGTTAGCCCAATCGTGTGAGTGTTGAATAGATCCGAAAAAATTTTGTCTTTTCTTTTCTATTTGCGCGTGTACTGTATCACATTCAAGATGCGTAGGACCCACAACAAGAAATTTATGATCAATTATATCAATACTTGTGTGATCTTCCAAAACTTTCTCAAACATTGCGCATATATACATATGAGTTGCGGTTCTGACCAGGACAGGAATCACTATATAAAATAACTTGTCGATCTGAATTTGGTAAATCCAATAGACATTTAAATATGCAAGACCCAGTATCGTTTGCACCGCGCTTTGCAATAGTTTCGTTCCAAACATAGCATAAGGCATTTTTCTTTGCCTCATCATGCACGGGTAAATTAAAAGTCTACAAAGTCTCTTGTAAAAGTCTCTTGTATATTTTGATTACTACTTTTTGCGAGGTCCTTGTCTTCTTTCTTCGATTCATACGAGAAGTCTGCATCTTCGTGGTGATTTTTTTGTTGCAACTTCAGTAAATTTGTTTCCCCTTTCGTCATCAGAGTTTTTTATTTTGGACTTAAAGAGCTCGTACGTTTGGAGTTACAGTTTTATATTATGTAGTCTCGACCTGATTAGAGTTGATTCGTAGCTACAGTGGTGTCAACTTCAACTTTTCAAGTCAACAAAAACACTTGTTTGCAAATAATATTTTACTTTTTTCAATTTTAGTTTTCACATAACAACTACTTTCCACACAAGTCGTTTAGTCAAAATGAAATTTTTCTATTAACCATTGAAAAAATTATCTTGTTCCAAACAAAATAAAATTTTTCGAACACAAGTTTTGATAAATAAACTTGTTTGAAGAGAAGTTGTTTTGTTAAAACGAAACATGTGCATGTTAGAAACAATTAAATACAAATAAACTGTTTTGTCAAAACGATATAGGAATTTAGTTATTTGTATTTCAAATCATTTTTAAACTGTTTGAGACAAGCTATTTTATAAAATAATTTTTCTAAATAAACGGAAAAAAGTTGATGACGTAGAAATGCAACGGTTACACCAAAAGAACCGTGATAATATTATATACACGACATAAAAATCTTGGGAAAATGCGTTCTTTCGAGAGAAGTTGTTTTGTCAAAAGTCCACAGATATATATGTGTATAAAAACGATCGGCCCTATTGGATTATTCGATCAACTAATACCAAGCTGTAACGAACAGTTTGGGAGAGGCTACTATTCAGAAACGCCATAACTTATCTGATAATAAGATCTGAATGTCCTGAAACGAAATGAAAGAAGTAGCGGTTGGTAATAATAACGTAATTTCATATACTAGAACGAAAGATTCCCAAAATAGAAAATGATAGGTAAGCAGTTTGTAGGGGAAAAAAATTCCGTAATTGTTATTGATGTTAAGGCGTACGTGATATTTATAATATAATATTCCAAAATCGTATTGAGATGTGAAAAATATATACAGTATTATCGTCATTTGATAAAATCGCTTAAAATTGCAATCCTCAATATAAATAAATTAAATTTAATTAGAAGGTAGTTTTAGTCGAATTTTTAGAAGAGAATGTAAAACTATTATATCTTAGTGGGAATACTTTTAGACGTTGGCAAGGCTGATCGTGGCTAATGACTATTAAATGCGAATATTGTGGGTTCAAACCTTGTCGCTACTACCGAATGTTTATTTAGGCGGCTGTTCCCAGGAATCACGTAATTATGTAGGTAAAAAATACCTCAAACTAATGTTCGGAAGCGTACTTAAACAGTAGGTCTTTTTCAGTGGATCTTAAAATAGAAGGGAATTCAAGGAATTCATAATACATTCATGGAATGCAAGGCTGCAGAAGTTCACCACAATCGTCATATTATTTAATAATAGTAATTTAAACCAACTCCTATTAATAAAAAAATCATTAGAATACTATAAACAATATCTTAATCACACAGATTATTGGCATCAATTACAAAAGTTATAAAATTTCGAATTACAAAACAATAATATTTATTCACATTTATTAAGTCTTGCTACTTTAAAAAAATTGCAAAAACAATAACAAGAGCAAAAGCATTTCGAAAGAAAAATATATTAAGAAAAATGTTTAATAAGATTTCGTTGAAAAACATTTTTGGAATAAGAGAAAATTCGCAAGAGTTCCAACGACGACAATTCTAACTATGAAAGATTGTTTAAATGCCAATTACAGCAAGAGCTTTCCTCTTTCTTACCACCATCGGGATCATCAATAAATTGCAATAATTCAATAGATTGTCGGCTTGCAGAAGTCCGGCGTAAACTGGCTTAATAAAATTGTTCCTTCCTTCACTAAATATTTTGTGATGCCAAAAGTAATTCCGTAAACAGAGTATGATGGTCGTATAGTCATATACAATAATCATCGTATCAAGGCCGAGAAGTCACCCTTACTTATCTAAACTGTAATCATTGGACGAAACAACTTTTGTTTAATAATGCTATGCTGACTTTGCTTTGGCTGAGTAATGGCCAATTCAATTGTAGCAGTGGTATTTGTAGTAATTCTAAAAACCAAATTGCCCTGCATCTCATTAATGAACGTGGGAGAGCTTCTCACATATAGTGAGCTTACACGCATTCTATTTTTAGAGTCACTCAATGGGACAATTATTCCGTTTAACAATTATTCCGAAAGTCACAGTTTGAGATGCATTTACAAGACTTATCGAATACTCAACAATTTTTGGCAAATCTTTCAATGATCTGTGTTATTTCCACAGCTGTAATTTTATATATATAGTACAAAACTCTCAAGAGTTGGCAAGAGGGCTTTCTATAGTTTGTGCACACCAGTTGGCCCATAGCCTTTCTACTATTCTATATTCTTTTTCCTGTTCCTTCAAAGGCCGCTTCCACAGGTTTGTTTTTTGAAAGATTCATTCTTGAGCTTAGTTTACAGTGGTTGACTTATTTTTTATATTGTCAAAACCACTTTGAGGCACAAAATCCAATGTCGATATCCAGTCAGGCAATCTTTTAAAAAATAGTTTAATTCTCTTAAAGAGGTCGTTGTGATATCTGTGATAACACAGTCAAACACCATTTGAGATCAAATTACGAAAGAACTGGTTATGAAAAGTTTTTTTCATTGGCTCAAGTTTTCCTTTAGATGTTCCAGTGGTTATATATAATTCGATTCGAACTCCTAAATATCTCTCGAATATAAATATGCTAGAATATGAAATTGGACTAAATTTAACGATATTTGGTAGCTGAAATTTCATTCTAATGAAATACGAAATGAAATATTTTGTATATCCGACTAATAAGAGTTGTTTTGGGGTTTTCATTTAAATCAGGCGATTCTAGCATCATATAACTTATATTTTTACAGTTTTTCAATTTGTTTTTTCAACAACAAAAAATGGAAAAGGCTTTGTGATTTTGGGTTTCAAAAATTTATTTCATAAATCGGATTTCTTTCAGTTATTACTTTAAATTTATTTTCTTTCGATTTTAGAAAATGTTGCTTTTATATTACCTTTATATTTTTTGTAACTACTTATCATTAGATTTTAGATGGTGTGTGTGTTCCTTTTTTATTTTGAAATTTTACATATTTGTATGTATGTATGTAACCAACGTTTACACGTGAGAATATATGAGTATTGTTATTGAAATTTTCATATATGTATATAATCATATCCTTTATTTGTTTCTTTTTCTTTTTTGTTTATTATTCTTTATTCTCCTTACAACTCTAAAATGTTTATGGATTTTTTGTGTTGCTGTCGCTATATATATATATATATTTATATAAAAATTGAGTTTTTGAGATTGATCTGTTAAGTTATTTTCATATGTAATGCGGCGTCGTGGTTCTTTTAATAATATCTACAAAAAAATTCGAGTGGTGGTGTTTTTTTTTTATTCAGTTACTTATAAGAATTTAAAAATGTTCTTGATTAACATATTTCCATGTTCGTTCAAAAGCTTTCTTGCACTCGGGAACCAATTGCAGTTATGTTGTATTTAGGCATTGTTTCAATTGCTTCATGGGGTGGTATGGGATACGCTCCGTTCGTAAATTTATAGAAAATCTTGTTTAGCAACAAAAAGCAAAGTTGTTTCTTTTTTTTTTTAATATTGATTTTATTTGTCAAATTTTGTCGACGGTGTTACGAATTATAGATCGTCGTGTATATAAAATTCTGAGAAATAATAATCAGTTTTGTGTTAAATTAAAAAAATATACATATTCTTCTGGAAAGAATACTAAACAATGTATTTAAATGTTATAGCTTTTTTCTCAAATTGCATAAACGTTAAAACATTTTCTCAACACTTTAAGCAAATGAGGTGTGGTCTGTTTTTTTTTTTTTATAAAATTAAAACGATTTCAAATTCTTAACATGAAATGAATGTAAGAGAGAGAGAGAGAAATAGAGTTGTCTAAGTTTTCATTACTTTTCATGTCGTTTTTATTATCGATTGTTAATATCAAGCAACTTGTAATTTAATTCTTTTACGTTTTTGTTTTTTATTATTATTTGTATATATAATTGGTTTGGATTTTATACTTTAAGTTCTTCATTCTTTAGGTTTAAAGTTTTAAGTTTTAAAACTACATTGGAGCCTTATAATAGTGTATATACTTAGCGAAACGACTACACTTCATCAGGGTTTATTTAAATGGGTCTGTTGAAGTTGTAACTCTTATACGATTCTCTTAACGTATACTTAGCAATTTTCTTTTGTTTTGTGTAACAAAAACACATTTCTGTAATTTTGTAGGGAGCAAATGTAAATATCAAACACGATAGAAAAAAAAGTATATAAGGATAAAAGTATGAATATTTTATACATATCATGTAAAGAAGGAATAAAAACATATCGATATAGATCGTAATAACAAAGGCGAAGGTAACTGCCTACAAAAAGTAAAATGATTTTTTTGACCTGTTAAGTTGCAAACAGCTCAAAGTGTACTATTTAAAAATAAATAACCAGCAGGTTAACCAGGGGCAAAACGAAATGAAATAAAGAACTTTATTTGAAATTTAATAAATTAAACTCGGAATAAAATTGATTATTAACAACAAAAAACATTCCGGGAAATATCTTAAATAAGAAGTAAAATATTGCCCATTTCGTTAAATGCTACATACTTAAATGATGCATGCGATGACTGCAACGTTTTATATCCTTACTTAAGAAATATTATAATACCAAATATAGCACACAGTAAATAACACTTTCATACATTTTAATTGTCACATTAACTATACAAATTGCACTCGTGCTTGGGTGTCTTGAGGGAAAAACCTTGTGGAATATGATTTACGTTTGAAGACTCCAAAGCCTATATGAACTTTGGGTGTCAGGAAGTGGTCGATACAACAATTATTTTAGAAAAGTCCGCTACCAATTTCCAAATTTTAAAAACTGCATTTAAAAATGGAATATTAATCAAACGGTTTTCGGAGTTCTGTTTCTTCGCATGGAAATTGTTTTTTAGCTATTTACTTATTTCAGGAACTGCATGAACGATGATTACCACCTGCAACTACTGTTCACATGGTCGTGGATACGAGCATTGATACGGCGGTCAAGTCACCTCGATGAGTAAGCGAATACCTCGATTAGTCGTTCCCAAACTGACGTTCAGAATCATTACGCAGTAGGTCTCTTTAGTTGAGCACAAAAACAGAAATGCGTGTAAGCTCACTGAACGCTGAATGCTTTTCCATATCTCATTCACGGAAGACAAGGGAACTTTGTTTTTTGAAATTATTGCAAGTTAAGGATACCCAATAATAATAAAGACAGCACACTTCTATTATACCCCATGAATAGGATAAGGGAGAGCTTTACACACAAAGCGTGTTTTTACATATTCCTGACGACATTGAGAATTCAATATCGTGTTGAGAGGTTTTTCGTGCTTCAACTAGACGGCATCAAAAAATGTGTACGGTTGTACTGCTTTTTCACCATACGATGATTTAAAAAACAGTCGCATATGCTAATCGTCGCGCCAGGGATAGACGTAAAGTTCAAGCTTGTATGTAACTTCAAAATATTTTGTGTACAAATTGTTAATTATGAGTTAATTATGGAATTTACACGATGTGGGCGTTGAACTTAAAAGGCGTTCGTTATAAAACGGATAAAAGTTCTAGCTATCTTCAATAATTTCAAAAACTTATTATTTGAATCAGAATATTTTGTTTCCATTTTTATCCGAAATCATCATCATCATAATGCGTTCTATAGGTCAATTTTTAGAATCAAATAAAAATTTAATGTTTTGGGCAAAATTAAAAAACTCTTTTAATACATTTAAGGCATATCAAAAATGCGTTCACAATAGTCTTCAATATTGTAGAATCGTGGATTTTTTCATGGTAGCTTCGCAACAGTTACATGATATTGTACTGTTGGTGCGTTTTACTTCGTCTGTCATATAAAGGATAGAACTAATCAGAAAAGTAACTCTTTCTGGCAAGTATCAGGAAACAAAAAGTGTCCAAAATGTTTGTACAAGCAGGCTCACCATTTAGTTACCGGATTCTCTTACAAGGAAAATATGTTACAACTCCTCCTGCCAATAAACTGTCTTTGGTAAAACTTCTTTGAGTTAGCATTTGCCCTGGTTTGATATGGTTTCTTCAAATTAAACAAGGTTTTAACCCAAAACGCCTTTACGTAGGAGTGAATCATATATTGAAACAATGCTGCCATTTCACCATAAAATTAAGAAAAATGTGTTTTCGTCTTGACTCGGAATGAAAATGCAGATTATCATAATCTAATGAGATGAAAATACCCTTCCACTGCGTTGGTGCATAAAGCAGATTTTTTTGGTTCGATACTAATTAATATTCTATTTATTGAATGTTATTTATTATATGGTGTATTCTTTTTTTATTTATATATATTTGTATATATATATATATATTTGTATATATATATATATATATGTATATAATCATAGAATACTCACAATAATTTAAGCTTTGTTCGTTTAAATTTCTTGAAAATAAAAAAGTAAATTTTTATGTTATGAACCCCTCAGATCACCAAGAAGGGTTCGCAGTTTCTATAGTAACTAAAATACAAAATAAACAGAATAATATTTCTATTTAAAAAATCGTTAACACAATAAAATTTAAATAAACGTTAAATAATTACAAAGAAATCCTTGTATTCAAATATTGTAAATAACTATCTTAAACCTCTACCTCAAAATCAATTTGATAGAGGTTGAAACATGCAGTTTCCATTTTTTAAAAATAATTTTTGAATTACAAAATATATATAGTAAATATTTAGTATTTGACGAATTTGTGTAATTTCCAGTATAATTTTTGTAAAATTATTATATATAAATTATGGGTAAAATTAAAAACAGATATAGATTTTGATTAAAAAAATATGTGAATTGCAAATACGTGTTTGTGTTTTGTATATATATATATGTATATATATATATATTTATTTATTTATATTATATATACATATACATATATTTATTTATTTTTGATGCGGTCACAATATTCTCGTTCTTACTGCTGCTCTTATGGAAGGACATTCTACTCTATTGGGTAAATTTGTAACCTTTCTTGAGGGGTTAGTTCATATGGTGAGATTCAACTGTGTCATTAGAAATTGTTGTAGTTTTTCAATCATTGTTTAAAGTCATAGCATGTCGTCCTTTATATTGAATAAAATCCGTGAATATCTAAATGTTACGGAATGTTCTTCCATATAAAATAGCAGTTTAAACGTGTATTATTGTATACTATACGTTTATTTTTTCGTAGTTAAGGTCCAGACTATACGTGAATGGAAAAGACTACAACGTAATTGTCATTTCTTTGTTCATATACATATAAACATATATATATGTTTGTATATGTATTTATGAATCATCTTCTGTGTTTTTGTAAACATTACTACCTTGTTCAAAAGCCTAAATGATCTCAAATATATTTAACTTTTAGAATTATTATTTGATTATTTGTTTTTTACGTTCTTTTTTTTACCATAATATATGATTTAATGACGTTCCTTATTGTTGTTAATGAGAGAGTGCCGTGATGGTGATGGTGGCAGGGGGGGGACATATGTGCACAATAATTTTTATTTAGTTTTGTTTTGTTTTGTTTTATTTGTAATATTTGTTTGTTTTTATTTTTAATTAAACATTAATATTTAAATGTAATGTGTTTGTTCCTGTTGTATGTGGGTACTCAAGATATATTGTGTTTTTGTAGAACATAATATAATAAATGTTAAAATGTTTTTTCATCATGTTTACCACTCATTCATTCGCAATCATCATTAGTATCGTTTTAAACTAAGGAGCTAGAGCGAGCGAGAGAGAGACACGTGACGACTTTATAACTAAATAGCAGCTCTCTTTTAATAATGTCCATCTCTTTTTCCCTCAGAGCTAGTCCGTCCGTCCGTCCGCCCGTTAGTCACAGGACGAGGATTTACATATTCCAAGCAATGACATGAATGAATGTCGGTCGTACAGTTTGTTTTTTACAGTTGTGTAAAGGTTCTTCTTACCGCTATGTCGCTAACTTTTTTTCCTCTCTTCTACTGTTCGCCCTCGTGTTCGCTATATAATTTTATTTTTTATTTTACTCTAATAAATTAACGGCTTTTCGTATAATCGTTTCAAACATTCTAGTGTAGCATTCGATCGATATCAACAATCCATCATGCAATCTCAACTTTTGTTATGTTATGTAATCGTTGTTGATTTCATCGGGGACCCGTCATCTAGACAAATACCTTCGCTAGTCCATCTGCGCCCGCACTGGCTATGTAGGGCTTTGTAGCATGGAACGCCACATCGAATATGCTTTCGTCGAATTTCTTGCGATGCGCTGTGATTTCTTGGACGCATGTCTTATTGTCTAAATGCCACAAGCGTATCGAACAGTCATGTGAGCCCGACAGTAAATACAGACCGTGTGCGTCGACCGCCAGCGACGTTACCGGTTCTAAATGAGCGACCATCGAGTGTACCAGCATACCCGAAGTGTTGTCCCAAAAGCGAATGTGTCGATCTTCGTGAGCTGTTATTGTTATGGGTAATGTTGGATGCGAAATCACTTTATTTATAAATTTCCCCGTGTTTCCAGACATTTCTTGAGCGGCCTCCAGTTTGATGATCTGCTTGCCCGTCTCCGTATCGTAAATAATGCAATGGGCGCTGTTATATGCCACCACGATGTTATCCACTTCATTTCGCACGAAGTCAACTGATGACGGCACGCCCTCCGCTTCCGAGGCGGTGTAAGTGCGTAGCAGAGGCTCTTTAGGGAACGGTGACCACAGTTTGACAGTGCCATCGGCTGAGCATGAAACAATGTTACTGTGCATAGTAGCCAGACCCCACACAGCATCGGTGTGACCTTCCAAAGTGCCCAAATGTACCTCGGGGTCATAGCAATCGTATGGATCAATGTTTGGTGAAGGCAGCTGCCAGCACTCAATATTCCCATCCAGACCGCCAGAATAGCAAGTGTCGCCCGTGGTGGACATACCCAAACACAGTACTGGACCGGTGTGGGCTCTGAACGTGTACAATGGCTCAACATCAAGACTAGCTGATTTTTTGGCTTGCACAGTTTTTTGTAGATTCCATAGCTTAAGCGTGTGGTCTTCTGAGGCTGTAATTAGCACCGGCTCTTCGGGATGGAAAATCAATGAACGCACTCCATCGAAATGTGATCGCAATGTGTATTTGGCGTTCCAGGTCTTGCGATAGGCACCGCCGCCTGTCCCATCCTTTGCATTCGAATCGTATGAACCTTCCGAGTCGTTATTCACCGTTAGCTGGGCCAGCTCTCCTAAACCCAGAGAAGCATCGACATCTTCATCCCCGGCGGCTGTAACAGCTGTGATTAGATTACGACGTGCTGCAGCCGATGCAGCTGTATTAACGGTATTATTAGTTTGTTCAACATTCGATGTTGAATATCCTTAATAAAGGTACAACGTTAAGGGAATAGCGAAGAGGGCAAGCAGTAATGGTGATGAATTCAAATTGGTGTCGACATGGTAATGTGGTAAGTCCAAAGGGGTCCACAACAAAACATACGCAATAGAGACGAAAAAAGATTCAAATGAAAAATATTAGTTTGAAATACGATCACTCTACATATTCAATCTGAACAAAATTTCAATTCTAAAAAATTGGAACAATCAAACAGAACAAATGTCCCGAAACGCAATGAAATGAAAAATCATTAAAATTTTTATTATTATACATAGCATAAACCCGAACAACAAAAAAATTAAAAAACAATGGCACAAGGTAACTTCGATGTTGTCTCATAACTTTGCACAACGATCAAATAAATAAAAAAAATTATTATACGGTTTGAAACTCAGATATAATACATTAATTTATGAACTGAAAACAAAATTGTGCCAATGTTTGCAGGAAAATGATTGAGGAAGGAACACAAAACTGTAGAAAAGTGCAATCTCACAAAGGAAGTCAACTATGTAACACAAACTATAACAATAATAACGTAATAAGCACCTTCTGTGATAAGATTGATATCATTGAGCAGCTGCTCTCCCAACTCGGCACCCAGATCTTTTTTAATCAATTCAACAAATTTATATTAAACGTAATATTTATTTGTAAACATATTTTTAAGCAACAAATAAACAAATGACATCATAATTTGCAAGAGGTTTGCATAAAGAAATAGACAGAGTAAATGAAAAAGTTAAAGTTTGTTTAACTTGGAGTACACCAATCATATGAAAAGTATGTATACCCTCAGCCTGTCTCACTAATAGTAAGTAATAGTAATAGTAAGTAATAGTAATAGTTTCCAATTATTTACAGATCCTCCTCTAAAGATGAGATGAGATGAGGAAATATACTGAACTACAAATAAAAGAATTTTACGTTAAGTATAATACTAATTTCTTCAAACTTGTTGGAATATATTTTCGTGGAAAATGTGCTCTTAATACATGCAAACTTTTCTAGAAAAAAGAGACGCTTCTTTAGCGTAAGTAAGCGCACCTGTTAAAATAAAAACTACTGTTTCGAAAATTTAAAAATACAAATATGATAGCAAAATATATAGATCCTTTTTCATTGTACATGTCTAAAGAAGAAAAACACATTCTATTTAGAATACACTCTTTCATTAAAAAGTGTACACAATTTCGCACTTTTTTTTTTTTGTCTTAAGACTGTCCCAATATACAGGATTATTCATTTAGTGGATCCAAAATCACCGGTCTAGCAAAGCTGTCAGCTGTTAAACACCTGTCATCTGAAGTGTTATTATTTATTTAATGAAAGCAGGTTTGCCATTTACGAATATGAATCGTTTAACAACCAAAAACGTGTAAAAATAGTCAAAACAAACAAAAAAGGGTAATTCAAACGTGGGCACTTTTCGTGCATTACGGAATGTCTATGGTCGTCATAATCGACTTATATGCAAGGAATTGGCAAGATTATAAAGAAATTCAAAGTGCTATGGCCGCATGATAACCAACTTTTTTGGCCTGCAATTGAAAATTATGAACTGAACCCGAGCTACAGCTTTACAGCACGAGAGGTTTTGGGAAATGATTTCGCGTTTTGGAAACGTTAATTGGCCACCACCGCCTGAAATGTGTGAAAAAGTGGTCGAAAATGATCTTAAAAAGATCCACTGCTGCAACCAATACAGAGGCGGTCATTTAAATAACATAGTGGGAGGGTCCAAGCTTTATAATGAAATAAAAATTTCATTGAAATCAGTCATAATTTTATGTGTGTTTTATTTAACTCTACTTTTGAAACCGAAAAATGGATAAACCGTTAAATGCTCTGTTCTACTTATAACTCTCATAGTATTATAATGGGTCAAGGTATACATACGGTATTTTGTCATGAAATCGACATGTGAGCTGATAGTAAGCTGATAATGAAGAAAAATTTTAATCGCACCGCGAAAGTATTTTTACAAATAGAAAATGTATGGAAAAAAGTGTATTTTTTTTTTGGTATTGCTTATTAACTTATTACAAATATTTCTTCCGTTTTGGACATTGCTAAAACAAAGCGTTCGAAGCGATAATATACATAGGTGTAACATGTTGGCATTTAATTTTAAACATTTAATTTACCTTCGCTTAGCATATCTTTGCCAGTTTTATTACGTTTTGTGGTTTTGATGTCAGTTTCATCATTGTCCCCAGTAACCATTTCTAAATCATCGGATATTTCATCATCATCCGACATCTCCGTGGTACCGAGAAACTCAAAATTAGCCATGACCGCAGCCTCAGTGTCCAGGATAATCGCATCGTTTGTCTGCTGAATCTTTTTTGCTGGCGTACGACGTCCTATGGAAAACATACAAAATATTGAAATAACCATTGAGTTTTATATGAGTCATGAAAATGACAAGTGGAATTTGCATCTACCTTCCGATTCGGATGCTCGTTTATTGTTCTCATTACCATTTACGTTTGGGCTAACGTTTTCCTCTTGCTCGGCATTATTATTGAGGCCCAAAATGGAACGCACGCGATTTGAACGGACATCGATTATATTATCAGTATAACCGATCTCTGATAAATATTGGCGTAGCATTTGTCTTCCTTGACGCCATGTGGTATTCGACACAGAACTATAGGGTACTTCTGAATCGGGCGCAACTTCACCACCCAGCGATGAGTCGTCCGCCGTTGGTTTCATTTCATTCAGTTGTGGCGGATCCGTGCCGTACTTGAGCCGATAGAACTTGGCACGTTCCTGCCTTAAGGCGTATTCTAACATTTTTATACGACGTGTTAAATCAGATTTAAGACTCTCGAGACATTTTCGTTCTCCCAATAACATAGCAATACGAGCCTATTGGAAAGAAAAAAGAAAAAAATTTCAAAATGTTAATTATACCAAAAATGACATTAAATCGAAACTGTAGTAGCTACGCTATATATATTAACGACATTTACACCGTTAGGTTGCCACAGATTAATAATTTAAAAAATGGAATTTTAAATATTATCATGAAGTAATATTAACATCACACAGAAATACAAAATATAAGACATCACATATTTTTCGTCTATTTATGGTTATGATATACATTCCAGAGCTATATATTGTGTGCACGTATAGATTAATGTTTCATTAGTAACCGCATATTTATTTATTTATTATTTTTTTTTTTTTGTCAATAATCAATATGCTTTTTCGCCACTTTCGTTGTTGTAGCTGAGGGTATAGTCCTTAAGTTCGTTTCATTCGGAAAGATTTGTAGTCTATAACTCTTTAATAATGCGAACGCCTATCAATTGGCAAGCCATTTGTCTTATTTCCTATCTTTGAAGGGAGGTAGGTATTTTTAGTTTTAACATTGTTTCAAAAGCCGCGTTTAGATCCATACACACAACATGAGCTAGCTAATGTAATCATGCGATGTTGGTGCTCTATATTAGTCGTGATGAGTCCATATATTTTACGAAATATTTTTCTCTCAAAAACTTCCAAAAGAAATTCGTTCGCTAGATGAAATAATTACTCGAAGTGTTCGTCAGTATACCGAAATGACTTCCATTCGAAGGAGGAGGATAGTTGTACTTATGGACTGATGTATATTTTTATTAGGCTATCAACAACCGCTATTCTATCTAATCTCGTTTTGGCTTGGTGATGGTCAACCAATGCCTTCGTCGATATTGAGTGTGATTTATCCGAAATTGGCTAATGGAAGTGATATCCATCGAGCTTTTCTATAACCTTTACTTTTCACCTGTACTTTCCTAGATCCTCACTGTGTTATATCGGGCCAATTTAGCCTCAAAAAGTTCATTTTTCATAGGCTCGATATCAATTTGTAAATTGTAATAACTTGTAAATTTGGTGTAATATTCCATATTTAATGTAGCAGTAACGTCTTCATTAAAATCTAAAATTATGTTTTTGTTAAGCTCTTTCCCATGGCGGAAATTATGTGAAAATTAAATGCTAGGAACCTTTTTCATAGTAATTATTAATTCAAACAAATCTTTCACTTCCTTTAAATAGTTTTCGATCATGACGCAATCGGAATTGTCAGCAACTAAAATCTTCGGTCGTTTTTTATTGGATAGCAAGAAGATGTTCACGAAAGAATCACTTGCGCATGCTATAGGAATATTAATGCCACAGAAACTACTCGCCTTTCTTGTCCTACGAATATTGACGTCTCAATAACTACTGCGTATAGGAATGTTCACAAAGGCTTTATTCATAAAAAAGATTATATAAGGTTTAAAAAACGTTCCTATTATAAAAGTATTTTTAATTAATAAACGTTCAACAAGTATTTATGTCTATGACCGAAAATGCTTTATTAAAATTTTTCTCTTTTGTATTCAGAAAATCGTTTTTGCTACGTGCATTTTCATTTCATTTAGTTTGTTCATATTCAGCAACACAATTCAAAAACTTGTGATGGATTTGGGGTTAAATTACAATAATATATCTTTTTCACCATTAAATTATAAAATTTTTCAATATATAGGTATAAGTTTATAAATCCAATTACTAACATTAATACGAATACAGAAAAATACAAAAATATTGTATATACGTGCATTTCATTTCATTTAATTTGTTCATATTCGGCAACACAATTCAAAAACTTGCGACGGATTTGGGGTTACATTATAATAATATAATATATCTTTTTCACCATTAAATTATAAAATTTTTCAATATACCTACATAAGTTTATAAATCCAATTATTAACATTAATACGAATACAGAAAAATACAAAAATATATACAGTCTTCTTCATAAATCACTTCACCCTAATATGCAGAATTGTAACTTCCAATACACGCAGTTAGATTTCGGCAGTCTGATGTAGAATCAAACAAGTAAATCAAAGCAGATTATTCAGACATTTTTCAATACGCACCGGCAAAATGTTCCAAAGTAAAAGCTCAGCTACATCTCAAGAATGAAGCCAAAACAATATTCCGAGCAAAAAGACCGGTCGCATATGTTACGCTTCCGCTAACAGAGAATGAAATTCAACGCTTGGAATCTTTGGGAAAAATTTCTAACCTAACCTCAAAAGTCCGGATTTGTGGTGATTATTCAACAGGACTCAACAATAATTTAGAACCACACAATTATCCTCTATACAAGCTTGAAAATCTTTATGCAAAGTTGGCAAACTTTACGCTCCTGGCGCATTTCAACAAATAATGCCTATGGGAATGAAAAACGCACCAACGTATATTGATGATATAATTATTGGGGGTTCTACGGCTACGTGAATTCAATTTTCATATTAAATTCGAAAAATTCAAGTTTTTCGTCAAGTGAGTCAAATACGTTGGGAATATCATGTCCCAAAAACGATTACGTCCGGATCCTGACAAAATAAAGGCTATTTTGGAGTTGCATTCTCCAAAAGACTTATCGAAACTGAGTTTTTTTCTGGGATCCATAAAATGTTATGGAAAATACAATTCACAAATGAGCAGTCTTAAAACGCCACTCGATAATCTCAGAAGTAATACAAAATATCAGTAGCCCGCTGCATGCCAGAAATCATTTCAAAAGTTCAAAGAAATTTTAAATTCAGATTTGCTATTAGCTCACTATGATCTAGACCTGCCGAAAAAAATCGCAGGAGATGCACCGGAGAAAGGCATTGGTCCATTCTTATGCCACATATTCCCAGACAAATCAGAGAAGGTAATAGAAGGTACTCGCAGATAGAAAAAGAAGATCTTGATTTAATATTTGTAGTCAAGAAATTTCATCGATATATACATATATATGTATATGGGCGAAATTTTACTTTGTGTACTGACCACAAACTGCTATTGGCAGTTTTTGGAAGTAAAGTTGAAAAACCAGTGTATTCAGTGAACGACTACAACGTTGGGCATTAACGTTGATGATGTACAATTCCAAGATTCAGTACGTTCGTACAGACGAATTCGGAATCTTTGATTTCTTTTTAAGATTAATCAACAAAAATCCACAACCAGATTAAGACGTCCTAATTGCATGTGCCATGCTGGAGGAAGATTGTAAATCAGCTTTGAACGATCACATCGAAAACCTTTCAGTTACTTTCAACATGATTAGGAATGCAACGGACCATTGTGAATTGCTACAAGAAGTCACGAATTCATAGAAAAATCGATGCAAAAGCAAAATAGATCCAGATGTAGCATCATATTATGCACGTAGAGATGATTTGTCAAAAAACAAGTTTTTTGTCTTTTGTCTTCAAGAAGCGAATTATAATACTGCTAATACTAAGGCAGTGCAATCTACGACAACTTCACAGTGGACATCCAGGGAAGGAAAGAATGGTAGCCTTAGCCAGAACATATGTATATTGGCTTGGAATCGATGAAGAGATAGAGAGCAATGTACGATTACAGCACCTGCTCCAATCAAGCATACAAAACAATCTTGGCCTTTGTCAATGCACCAATGAAACACATCCATATTGATATAACAGGATCATGCAACGGTTTATACTATTTCGTTATAGTTGGCTTTTTTTTCGAAATGGCCAGAAATTTTCGGAATGTGCAACATATCATCATCATCAACTAAAATCTCTAGACTAACTGAAATGTTCGCAAGATATGGTAATTCAGATATCATCGTATCTGACAGTGATACTCAGTTTATAAGTGCGTATTTTAATAAGTTTGTAACGGACAGAGGAATTACTCAGCTTAGAACAGCTCCATACCATCCGCAATCTAACAGCCAAGTAGAATAGCTCGTTGGAACAAGCAAGGAAAACTTGGAAACATTCTTGCAGGCATATAGATCTACTCCAAAATCTGATGGAAAATCGCCAGCAGAATTGTTCCTTAACCGAACACATCAAAACGACTATGGATCCACTGGAGCCAAAAGTCGCCAGTATACCAAAAGAACGCAATGTAAAACAGGATACTATATATATTCACAAATATTTAGGAAAAAAAACAAATATAGTCGGGTGCTCGATCATAGAATGTATGGGAAGTGTTAGTTAGAACGTCTTAGTGTTTTAAAGTGAAAAGAAACAATTAATTACGGTCCCATGCATATCAATTAAAGAAAAGATTTGATGGACACGAGGATGATGCCGACTCTATTCACATTTTGTTAGAAATATTCCCAATACCAAAGCAAATGGAAGTCTTACCAAATATTTCAATAACTGAACAAATGGAAACCGATTAAAATGTGGAACGAGCAAATGAGATGATGCCGGTTATGGATGGAGATACAACACCAAGTTCCGATTCAATAGAAAATTAACCCTGTCTAAATGAAGTCGAAACAGATATAACACTCCAACCATCAGTGCTACATCTACCAGATCAGGCAGACCGCGTGAAGCTCCTAATTAGATGAAGGATTTTTAAGTTTGTTAGAGAAAAGGAGATATTGTAATCAACTACTTGAAATATACATATATACTTGTTTCAATATTTCCTTTGTTCATCAAGCTACTTTTATTTTTTTAAATAAATTAAATAAACTGTTTCTCTTGTTTTGTAATTCTCTAAACCATACCATAAAAGAATACCAGCTTTCGATTTGGCAGAAGAAACCGTTATACACAATTCAGAGGAATCAACATATTCGAAAGAGAATGCCGATCACTACGGGAGGATGATAAAAAAAAAGGAAAGAAAAGAAAACTAGTGTGATCACCCACATCGCATCCAAACAAAAAACATTTAAGTCATTGACGTTATACACATTGTCAGAAATTAAAACACTTCGACTAAAGAGCTGCGTGAAGAGCTCATGCTTAAACAACAAAATGGTTTCGAACGTGCTTAATAATTTATCTATCCAATTTTGTTCCTTATTAATGATAGAGAATAAAAGGACACTATAGCCAATTCTCTAAGATGCGCTGTATGTTTTTTTAATATAATTTGAATTGAATTCAAACCACCCACTCGTATCCGATCGTTCACATTAGACGGTCTAAAAATTCTAGAATTATGCAAAAATGAGAATTTTTCGCACAAATGGATTACGAATTTCATACTCCTATGCATAACAAGCCCTCATATTATTTCCCTCATATTATTTTAAATACATTTGCAAAATCATAATGTGAATTTATCGAATTTTGCAAATTAAAAACTAAAATTAAATAAGAGATTCATTATGTGACAGTAACAAAAGGTTTAAGTTAAGCAGTGCAATTTCACACGTTATCGTGTGAGGCGACATCACAATATAAAACAATAACTTAGCATCAACTAGTGATGTTATGTTTGGCGCTGTGCATAAAAAGCATCCGGCTGTCTTCGTGTTTGTCGAAAGCGTGCCTAGAATTGCTTTATTAGGCTCAAATTAAGTTCAACAACTTGTTGCTACCGCTGCTGAGTGGGAAAAATTCATTAGAAGATCTAACAAATAAAGATGTTAACTTTATTATTATAAACATTAATTATACCACAACAATTGGCACGAACAATTTTGTTATGTAAACCTATTCGTATTAGGGTAAATTATTAACGTTAATCATGATAGGCTAATATCTCTCTAACGTTTTTTTTCTGACACAAATTATAATAAATAAATAAATAAAATATCAACGATTTTTATTTAACTAGTGTTATCTGAAAGTTCGTTTGAATCTAGTTAATGGAACATGATTGATGAAATACGTAATTACTTAATATGTGTACATATGCATGCACATTTTTATTCCCATCATTTTCTACAGTTTTAAACAAGTTATTAGCTCGCTGGCAAACTAATACCATGTATTGCTTTCAAAGTCAAGACCAACCAACAGGTTCACTAACATCGCCCGGGAGTGGTAAACAAATGAATAAATATTCTGTACCGGACATTCTGTTGCAGTTCGTACCAAATGTATACAGATTTCCTAAGTTGTTTCCTCAAAGTAGAATTGGCATTTTGTTTGAAATTGTCGCCACCAATACGACAAAACTTGCCATAACACAAAATAGTTTCATACCTGTTGTAACTAGAGCGCGTAGACTGAAAGAAAAACAACATTTATATACGTATATAACAGGTACTATGCTCTCTTAACGGTTGTAAAATTGAAAACGAACGGCTAAAAGTTTCACTTCTTATTTATTGATCCAAAGCACTGCCTTAATACGAGTTGGATTGAATTTCACCAAGTTATGAGTATATAAATAAAAAACACAAAACATATCTAACTTGAAATGAATCACAAATCTTTTGATAATCATTTGATAAATACATTAGAACATCCCTATTACATAAGTGCTAAGTACAAATGAAGAACTTGTCCATTCAGATAGAGAGTTAATAAGTCGTAAGATAAGAGTTAATAAGTCCTTCGTAGTAGCTATCCAGTGATACAAAGATGTTTGTATGATTTTTCCCTCTGGTCCATTTACCCCGATAATGAAAATAATGTTGTGTTCAACAAGTAAAATATAAATATACTTAAATAGTAAAGGGTATATGCATGTAAATACATATATTTATTTGTGTGTTTGTGGAAAACGTGTCCACTTGGACATCATTCAAGTAGAAACAATAATACAGAAAACAAAAAAGTCATTGATAAAGAGGAAAATTTAAACTTTTATGTTCCCATTACACAGAGGGAATTACTTGCTTGCGATCATAACTGGCTAAATTCACCAGAAATTATTTTGGCCAAATCATTGAGATGTTGTGCTCAGTATTTTGAATTTTGGATTTTTCTTGATTATGGCGTGTGCTCAAAAGTACAGGTTACGCTCGTGCAAACTAAGTACTATATGAGGATGGTACTAAGATACAAATGATTGTTTTGTTCGTATTATAAGTAACTTATAAAGGGTGTTCCAACAAGAACGCAAGATTTAAACGACTAATGCAGCAATTGAATTGTTTCTCTGGCTATATGACATGTGGCACCGTCTTGTTGAAACCACACGCCCTCCACATTCATTTATTCAATTCTAGGCACGAAAAAACTGGTTATCATTTCACGATACCGAACACCATTGACTGTTTGTGCTTTACATGCCTCATTTTCATAAAAAAAAGGTCCAATGATTCCTCCCGTCCAAAATCCACACCACACAGAGACACGTTGAGAATGCGTTTGCTCCTCGTAAATCATTCGAGGATTTTTCTCACCCCAAATGCGACAATTCTGCCTATTGACGAAGCCATCAAGATGGAAATGGGCCTCGTCACTGAAGATGATTTTATCGGCAAAATCAACATTTTCATGTTGTCTCTCCAATATTGTCAATATTGTCTCTCCAATATTGTCATGTTGTCTCCCCCTTCGCTGTCCATGGTCAGCTGGCTTCAGTTCCTGAGTCAATTGAACTTTGTATGCATGAAGATGCAAATCTTTCGGCAAAATTCGCTGCACAGTGGATTTGGAGACACCAATTTGCTGAGCTCGGTGTGCAATTGAGGTGGATGGAGTTTGAGCGACATCATTACGTACAGCTGCGACATTTTCGGTCGATCGACCTGGTCGAAGGCGCGTTGTTGTCTTTACATTACTAACAGACCCAGCTTTGGCAAATTTATCCATTAATTTCTTTACAGTTGACTCTTTTGGAGCATATTGTGACCCCAAATTGATGGCAATTTGCGAACTGTATCCGCAAAACTTTCACCATTTTGGTAAAACAATTTCACAATGAGAATGCGTTGTTCATTCGTGTAGCGCTCCATTTTTACTAACCTCGTACCTTCTACTAGCAAACAATAACAATTGTTTAAATGTCAAACAATGACACTTCGAATGGCGCCAAATTTAAATCTTGCGTTCTTGTTGCGACACCCTTTATAATAATGGAAACTTATATAATAGTGATTTCAGCGTAGACAGTTTGAGTGATGATGAAAACGCATTTTCTTTTAGTTGGCTTAATAATGTTGATATACTTGATGCGTTACGTATGGTAACATTGAAATCTGTTGGCTCCGTTGAAATTTCCATCTCGGATTTAATTTTACACGACAATAAATGCTGCAAATATTTAATTCAATTCTAATCGCCTCCGTATTTCCATCAGCAAGGAGAAATGAGCATGTTGTGTCAATTCCGAAGTTCCGAAGAATTTCAATTTTGCCATGAGAAACCAAATGCTTTGTCACGTCCGAAGTCATACCTTCCAGTCTCAATATGCTTTTCTTTTCACTAAATCGTTTAATAGTATTTGCTTTACAATCGCAATTAAAAAACTAAAATTGAATTTTAACATTTCAAGATCTGCTTGTAGACTTGTGTTGTCGTTCCTTCATTCCCTACATTTTGTACTTTATATTATCAGAATTTATTTTGGTTTGCGGATGACATCCTTTTATTTTGATTACATCGTCCATCACACTCTATGCAAAGTGAAATCAATGATTGTCTTAATCGTATTTTGACATGTATTACCAGAAATTCGTTGCATATTAATCCGTCTAAGACCAAGGCTATTCTGTTTGGTTCTATCAATTATTTAGAGTCCGATCTTGACATATTTTTGAGGTTCATATTAACTCAATTCATCACAGAATGTATAGTTTTTTTATGTATGCTTTATTCTGCGTGTATACCACCTCTTTTATGTAATAACAGGTAATGATAACGGGAATTCGTTATACAGGGTGGCGCAATAGAACGTGCATATTGACATCATCTTTTTTTG
This sequence comes from Philornis downsi, assembly GCA_019455685.1. Lineage (NCBI taxonomy): Eukaryota > Metazoa > Arthropoda > Insecta > Diptera > Muscidae > Philornis > Philornis downsi. The sequence continues at coordinate 156,421 of JAHXMU010000182.1, forward strand.
CGGAGTAGGTAGGCGCGGGCGGGGGAGCGCCTACATCGTTGCGTTGGCGGACTCATGGAGTTTTAGTCGCTATGAATCACTTCGACGGGAAGCGTCGCGCATTTTGCGTACGCGCATTTTACGAGAACTCTCGTTCATATACTCTACTAGGTGACTATATTGTGCTGAATATGGACTATGGCGAATTAGTGAAGCTCCGAGTGCTAATTTAATTAAAATATGGGTAAAGCGTTTTGAAGAGACCGGTTCAACATTTAAACCACAAGCAAATGGTTGCCCAAGAACATCTAGGACCGAAGACAATGTTGAGGGAGTTATGGAGTCAGTACGAGGAAATCTTAAAATGTCGACTCGCAAGAGATCGCGACGAAGTTTGCAACGAATTTTAACATTGGATCTTAAACTGCATCCATATAAACTGCAATTAACACAAGAATTGAAAGAGTCTGACTTCATAGCAAGGCTCGCTAATGAAATGCATAATCGATTTTCCAATTTTGACAATATCCTTTTCTCTGACGAGGCTCATTTCCTTATGAATGGGTTCGTAAACCGTCAAAATTGTCGTTACTGGAACAGTGAAAATCCCAAAATCAAACACCAGAAACCATTGCATAGTCCTAAAGTGACAGTATGGGCAGCAATCTCTGGCAGAGAAATAATTGGTCCTTTTTTCTTCGAAAATGCGCGGGGCCAAAATGTCACGGTTAATACGGAACGCTATGTTGAGATGTTGGACGGATTTTTGGCTCCAGAAATTGAAAGTTCAAGAATAGTGAATTCCAGAACTTGGTTCCAACAAGATGGAGCTACCTGTTACACATCAAATGACTCCATGGCGGTAGTGAAGCAGATGTTCCCTGGCAGACTGATTTCGAAAAGAGGTGATATCCCATGGCCCCCACGTAGTCCAGACTTGACGCCTCTTGACTTTTTTTTGTGGGGATACCTCAAACACAAAGTCTACAGTAATAATCCAAGAAACATCGTTCAGCTCAAGGATAATATCCGTGGTGAAATGGCAGCCATTACACCAGTATTACTGAAGAAAGTTTTCAATAATTTTCGTTTGCGCTTAAAGGAGTGCCGTCGTAGAGAGGGTCACCATTTAGATGATGTTATTTTAAAAAAATAAACTCCCGAATTAGATTTATTTTAACCATACCTTTTGTATTTATTTTTTAATCTATTTTTTAAATATGCACGTTCTATTGCTCCACTCTGGAGCAATATTGCAAACATTGTAGCAAAACCATTTATAGTACGGGCTAAACATATTTGGAAACAACTGCCAAAGAGTTTTTGCACATTTTAATAACATTTTTCAATTGAAACTGTTTGAGCATTTATCCCAATTGTAAATTCCTTTTTATAAAATTAATTATTACATTTAGTAAAAACATGACGTTTTCTCGTCTTCAAGTAGTAGCAATATCAAATAAATAAATATTGAATATTAAATAAAATGAGATTTACAATTTTTTAGTACAATTGATATGTTTGCAGGACATGTTTCTCACTTAACTAGTACATCGTTTTTTTTTTTTTTGTATACCTGAAAATCTTTATTAAAGGGAACAAATTGCACAAGGCATTAGCACCTATACACTACACCACAAAAATGTACTGTTAAATATGATTATTTAATTTGAATATATTTAAGCAGGGTGGTAATTTTAAGCCTTAAGGCCGATTTGATTAAATTACAATATTACAACATATCTTCTCTACAATTCAATAACTAATACATTATGCAATTTTACAATACTATAGCTAATATCATAAAAATGTTGTGAACCTTATTCTGCGAATAGTTTATAATGGTTCTAATTTACAGCTTGTGCATGAAACGTTTGGGATTCTTATTAGATGATAAGCTGCGCTTTGAGAAACGGAGACACGTGCACAATTCGACGAAGACAGAACAGATAACGTATAGCACGATTGAAGGACAGCTGAATTTTCGTTATATTGCTTTTAACTGTACAGGCATATACTTCGATACAATAATTTATATGCGACATTATTAAACTATGTACTAGTTTTCGTCTATGTACTAGTTTTATGTCCGAAGGGTCATATTCGCGCGCGAATCGTCAATTATAACGCCCAAACATTCAATATTGCGCACAATTCATTGGAAGGCAAATTCAATTCACATGGATGGAAAGCAAACAACACTGCTTTTGTCTTAGACGGATTCACTTTAAGTTTATTTGAGGACATCCACACAGAGAGACATTGGAATACATCCTCAAATTTTGCTTGAATAACGTCATTATTGTGATAACTTCCATTGAAAAGCAGCTGAACATCATCAGCAGAAGCAAAGCATAAACAATTATCCAACCTACTAAATAGATCATTTAGATACAAAATGAAAAGCATAGGTCCAAGTACTGAACCTTGCGGGACACCACTTCTGAATGGCACTACGTTCGACGTCACGCCATTAAGACACATGCATTGCATCCTATCACATAAATAAGAATACATAAGTTTGCACGCATTTCCCCCAAAGCCATATAATTGCGAAAGCTTGTTTATTAGACTGACGTGATCGACTCTGTCTAAAATTGTGGTCGTTAACATTGGCTCTGATAGATTCCGTTAGACCCGTCAGCAACATGGAAGTACCACGTCCCCGCCTAAATCCACACTATCCATCACTGCGAAATTTGGTGTTTCAGAATATATTCTACTACTTTGGAGAGCACGGGCAATATATGTAGCTATTGGTCTTAAATTTTCAAAAGCACTATCACTGGATTTCTTT
>JAHXMU010000182.1:174798-222277 GCA_019455685.1 Philornis downsi
TATATATATATATATATATATATGTGTGTAAAAAACATAACATTTGCACAGTATTGTACAACTGGCCCTTCCGTAAATGTTCTTAAATCATTCATTGTCATTTCGTGACCCAAAGTATGTAGGTATGTGCTAATGTCTTTTATCTCAATATTAAAATTTACGCACAACAATTAATCATCAAATGACAACACAAAGTAATACAAATATAAATTTGGATGACTGTAACAGGATTACAAATTTAAAATCTTGAGATTATTCATGTGCACATTGCAAGCATTTAACGCAATGTGAATAAACTGTGTCTGGATCCGAACTGAGCGTACTCTACAGCACGAAGAATGATATTTTACTTACTTAAGTGCCCACTAGAATAGACAACCTTATTTATTATACGCCACACGTAGAAAATATTCCAAACGCTTCGGTCTTCTTCGCTTCTTTTCCATCTAGTCACACCAAGTTTCGATAGTACTTCAAAAACTTGGTACTTACCATGGAGTTTAGGTCGCTCTCATCTGCGACGTCCATCGAATCCGTTATTGAAAACTTCTCGTGCTGGATCATTTAGATCCATCTATACAATATGGCCCAATCAACGCAATCGCTGTATATTGATGCGCTTGACCTCGTCGATGTCGGTATATAGCTAATACATGCGACGTCGATACACTCCGTTAACGATGGTGGGTCCATATATTTTCCGGAGTATTTTCCTCTGGAAGACTACCAGCACTGATTCATCCGCTTTTGTAATAACCCAGAGTTCTGCGCCATACAACAAAAAAGGTAAAAACAACCAGATTCTTGTTTGTCGAGAGAGGCCTTTATCATTGAATCGCTTGCTTAGTCCATGGTAACAACTATTACTAAGAAATATTCTCCTCTTTATCTTCATGCTGACATCATTCATTTTGTTTACAGGGTAAACGAGGCATATGGAGTCGTGTTAGCAGCAACTTTTTTCATAATCATCTCTAACGGTAGGTTATAGGCTGTCGCTCTGTCTAAATCCTGGCGTAAAAATGCTCACTAAAAGTTTTGCCTATTTTTACTGAAAACTTCATGTCAGTCAGCATCACTTTATAAAGAAGCAAAAACTTCGCGGGAATTCCAAACTCATATAGTTTTTGCGGGATCGGACTGTCGAAGACAGTTTTATAATCGACGAAAAGATGGTACGCGTCGATTTGTTTTTCCTGGGTCTTCTAAAAAACTTGCTTTACCAGTTACAATGATAAGGCCCAATCAGGTCAACTAGAATCAGTTTTAATCTTACATATATCACGCTCGACAGGACATAAGCAAATGGCAAAACACTGATATAATTTTTACACACACTTTGATTGCCTTTTTTGGTGAGCTGATGCATGCTGTTTTTCGGCTCGTCGCCACCGACCTTAAACGGCTCTGCCGGGAACATCAATGCCCGCATCACTGCGATTCTGAACTCGTTTGAGATGATATCTTTAGTCGGGCTGCCATACAGAACTCCAAAATTGCACAACACTCTGCGTATCTGGGACCAGATTTCTGTCGCTGTTTTTACTGGAGGGAGGCAATGTTTTATTCCATAGAATGCGCAATATGTTGTAGTAGTTCAGAGAGCTTGGTGGAGAGGCTGTAGCTATCTCGGGGATATGCAGTTTAGTCTAGTATTCTTTGTAACTGATTACGTACGTTTTTCGCTCTGCCCAGCCTCATGCGTGCCTTAGCTATAACTAGGATCACACACGCGTTCATGACACTAGAAGTATGCCTTTCGCAGCGATCGAAAACAGTCTGAATACGTTTTCGCAGGTGTTGCGGCACTCATAGAATGTATCTTTGGTCTCCTGGCCTTTTTCTTCCGTCGGGGCATGTGCACAGATCAGTGTGATGAAAAAATATTTCGGCTTGATGTGGATACTGGACCTTTTTCACAGCAAATGCATATCCGCATTCGTGCCCTTCGGCGTGGTAGCCGTAGTATATGTTACAGTTTCTTTGCCGAGTGCATCCTTGCCATGTCCGTCGCATTTCTTGGATGACGGTGATGTCAGCTTTATATTTATCAAGGGCATCCGCCAATCAGATAGAGACACCTTCTGTATAAAGAGTGCGAACATTCCAGGTCCATTCCATATGCTTAAATGATGGCCCTTATAAAGTTTGCGGGGGTCGTCAACATTTGGGGACAGTTCCTTCATTTTCTTTTGTGTTTGCATGATAATATAATTTAAGATGAGCGGCTTATCAGTCCACTGCACCCGGTACAAGTGTTGGGGCTGATATGAGCAATCATTGGAGTTGATATATCCAAAAATTAAGAAATAATAACTGCGGCACAATAAAAATTTAAAGAGTTGGATATTACTAACTGTTGTGAGAGGAATTTTGCAAAGGGTTCTGGTTATTCCCAAGTGAATAACAATATGAGAGTCCAAATTAGCAATATTGACATCAAATAGAATTCCAAATACAAAACTTCATCCGGATTGAAAGTTTTACATTTGAGGCTGATGCAGAGCTATTGGAAATAAACTTTAGAGACTTTTTTTTTTCTAATAATAGTTTTGAATTGGGTCGAATACCAAATCAAAAATAGGTAAATTAAAAATCACATTAAAACGATTTTTAAAAACATTAGCTTTTTGATTGAAATTAATTTCGTCTGAGCCATAATGTGTTTGTAAGAAGTAAGCAAACACACGCGTTCATGACACTAGAAGTATGCCTTTCGCAGCGATCGAAAACAGTCTGAATCCGTTTTCGCAGGTGTTGCGGCACTCATAGAATGTATCTTTGGTCTCCTGGCGAATCGAATTCATATTGGCTTCGAAGTTTCGTTACTTTCGTATTAACATCAATTTTCGAGACCACATTTGTATATGTTTGGGAAAAATTGCGAATGTCACTGAAATACGTCTGCAATAGCTATACTTGTCAAACTTACATTTAAACTTCGCATAATTTACATGTATTTTTGAAGGAAACCAAAATTCATTTCAGATCAATACCACTCTGAAAATGTTACAAATGATTGCCCGAATATATTTTCCATAATTCAACGGTAGGGTGGACTGGTATGTCATCACTGTATTTTTTTTTTTTGTTCGTAAAAACACCATCTACATAGCGACAAGTGAATGTATTTACCTGCTCTTCCCAAAAGATATTTTGTTTAAGCTTTTAATTTGAAATTATGGCAATTCGCAGTTATCATTTAATAAGGAATGACATCGGTTACCTCTGGAATTTTGGAGCTTCGCTTAGGAAACTGACTAAAAAATGTCCATTAGCGGTTTGACTTGTTTATGCAATATTATTAGCCCCTGTCGTAATGAAATAGCTTCCACATTCGTATTAATACAGTGGCTAATATCGAGCATATCGTCGGTGGCGAAATTTGTGAGGCCAGTGCTGCATTATTGTAAAGTTTTGAATTGTTGAACTGTACTCAATGTGTGCTATTTTATATAACATTTATGCAACTTGATAATTTATTTAAAGTTGGTATTAGAGCCCAGGTGGAGCTAAATGAAGAGGATTACAATGATACATGGATGTATATGCCGGATGGAGATGGCCAACCTCAAGTGGCCTATTTAGTCGAACCACCTCCAGAAGATAGTCGAAACGAAGTGCCGCAAATTATACAATTTGAATTTTATGGGAGGTGAGTGTCCGATTCCCGGGAAAAATGTATAAAAAGTTTCAATAATATAATGTTGTTATTATTTGTTATTTCAGCTCAAATCCTTTCAATCCTTTAATAAACAATGTTTTATTAAATGAAGAAAACTCGTCTAATCGTCGTCATAAACGTGATACTTGGGACGAAATGGCGGAGAAATTCAATCCCGAATTGGATACTAAAATCTTAGTACATGGCTGGAAATCAAGTACCCAAAGTAATTCGATTCAGTCGATTAGAGGAGCCTACACGCAAAGAGGTCAACTTAACGTTTTCGGTAAGTTTCAACAGCATTAAATGGAAATGGACAACGAAATAATAAGAAGTTCTTGCATGCTGATTTCCAAAGTACTTCAACATTATGTAATTGCCAATGGTTTGAGTTTTGTGTTTTTTCAACATAGAAATTAAACTGTTGTCGACAACGACGTTGTTTAATGTCATACTCATTCATATGCATTGTGTGGCTCTGATATTATGACGATTTTACTGATATTTAGCTATAGAAGAAATTAGAAAAGCCGAATAGAAAAGAAAAACAAAAAAATTGTTTATTTGGCACGTGTTGGCCAGAAAAATGTTTATTAATTTCGATATGTCCATTAATTTGGATATCTCAGTACAAAATTTAGTATCAATTTCAAAAAATAGTTCATGAAAAGTTCGCCGTTACCATGTACTGCACAATTCCATATGAGAAAAATGTAGAAATTTAGAAATTTTAATTTAGAATGTAGCGAAATTGTTAAACTAGTGTTTTTCTTAATAACAAACCTAGCAAGTACAAGACGTTCATGAAAATGTCGTGTTATGACATAATAAAAAGTGTATCAAATCAGTAACACTTCCTTTGAATGGTTTCATTTTTTTTTTTTTTTGATGTCATAAAACTGTTCCTGTTAATTTTATGAAAATTTCTGATAGTGACATAAATTGAAAAAAACGTTTCTAACTTGACTTTAATTTTCGTTATCACAATGCTCGAAAAAATTCTATGCTCGAAAAATTTTTCTTTTTACCAATTTCGGAAGAACATATCTTCTATTAATGCTTTATACTAATTATAATTAAGTCACGTATAGAATCAATTAAGTCAAATATAGAAATTTTAAATGCGGGAAAGTAGTTGCTATCTCTTCTACTCTTCGAGATTCAGTGCAGTGAAATAGAGTGACACAGGGATGTATTTGAAATTCAAATTGAGTCGCCATCATATTAAAACTAAATTTTTAATGACTTGACTTGACTTGACTTTTAATGATTGTTATACATGAAGATCATCGAATTGCAAGAAGAGCCAAAGTTCCCACCTTTTGCAGTCAGTTGTAGAGATACCTAATAAAAATGTTTCTAAATTTTACTAATTGGGCGTGTTTTTGTTAAGATGTTTCCTTTAAATATCGATTAAAAACACTTTTTAAATTTTAATTGGAATTGGATCGAAGAAGTTTAAAATTAATCACTCTCATTTTGAAACTAAATTTTTAATAACAGATTATCTTCGGATTACAAAAACAGCCAAAGTTTCCACTTGTTGTTATCAATTGTAGGGATATCTTACAAAAACTGTTCTAAATTTTACTCATTACCTAATATCTTAGTAACTATCGCCACTGAAATACAGAAATACAAATAAACTTTTAAGAGCTTTTTCTCATATGTTTTTTTTTGGCTAAATGTCCACAATTTCAAAGAATTTGTCATCAAACTTTCGATAGGAAATATCTCACGATATCTAGACAAAGTTATACTAGTGTTGGAATTTGTACATTAAAGTCTGTGTGAGGCAATATTCGAATAAATGCAAAGATATCTTATTGTAGTTTGTTTTGAATTTATATGATTTTCATACAATTATTGTGATTGCAGCAGTGAGTAATGTTTTGTTTATTCTTAATTTGAACAAGTTATATGTTCGAAATGTTACTTTTAAGTCATATGTGGACTGATATAAAAAAAAACTGGCTATATAATTGCATATTTTTTTGCATATTATATTTGCATATTTAAGTGTTTGGCGTACTTATAAAATCTCTGGCACCGGCACGAAAAAAATCGGTTGCACCTCTTGTCAACAACAGAAATTTTCCCAAAACTGGCGATCGGTGGATATTAAATTTAATCATAACATCATAATATGTATTTGTCGTGCCATCTTATCGTTTGGCGTTTAGACTAAAATAACTCATTCACTTGGCAAATTTTTAATTTTAGCAATAAACTGGAGAGATCAAGCTGATAACATATATTACCTACGGCCTGCTCGTTATACTGTTCAAGTTGGAAGAGCTGTAGCGAAGTTGATTGATTTGCTGGTAGAGGAGAAGGGTGCCGATCCACTACGCATACATTTAATAGGTCACAGTCTTGGCTCCCATATAATGGGATATGCTGGGTCTTATACCAAATACCGTGTGGGTAGAATAACAGGTAAGTCTAAATTTATGAATGTAAATCCATTTAAAATATTCATGTAATGTGTTTTGTGATTTTTCCAAAAATTGGCTTTTATAGGGGAAATTAGTTGTTGAGAAAGTTAAAGTATACTTTTATCCTGCAATTAATATCAATTACATATGTTATTAATTCGGGCTCGTTTAAACTCTGCTACTCAATAGTTTACAGTCGTAAACGAAGGAGCAGAATCTAGAATCTAGTTCGGGTTTAGTATTAAATGGGCTGAGACCTTTCAAATGGAAATAACGGTGACCAATTTTTTCCCATGTTTACAAATTCACTGAGACCGTTTAATTTTGATGGCTCAAATAAAAATTCTAAATAACGTGGCGCCCTGAAACTAAAAACATTTTTTTTAAGTTGCTACTTTTCACCAAAATATTTGTTTTTCATACTACTGCCACCATCTATACGTCATGCCATCGGCTAGTTTTGAGACCGCCCTCGTAGCAATACCCAGTGGTTTTGGATGGACGCCAGAAGAAACCATTTCAATTTTCATATTTTTGTGAAGGACCGTCCCATCATCGTGCTTATAGAACGATACTAAAAAATCGTTCTTCCATTGGAAATAAAGAAGAAGCTGACCTTGACACGTCCACTTATCTGACGATGAATCAGTATTTCGTACATGACACTAGGGCCAGCGATCCATAATCCATGGGTATATACATTTCGGCCAACTTTGTGCCTATTTACTCGTTTTTTATGATATATTTTACTCTTTAGAAACAAACAAATTTGTTTGAAATTGAAAAACAAAAATATAAAATATAAGTCATTAAAACAAAAAAAACCAAAAATTACTAATTGCTAAGAAAATGTTAAAGCCAAGGATGGAATATACCAGTGATAGTCAAATATAGCGAAACTTTCGGCCTTACTTTTTCACTATTTTAGGTCTGGATCCAGCTCGTCCTGCTTTCGAAGACTGCATTGGACCTGAAAATCATTTGGATCATACAGATGCTGAATTTGTTGATGTTATACACAGTTGTGCTGGTTTCCTAGGCTTTAAAAATCCCATAGGTCATGCCGATTTCTACCCCAATGGCGGTAAACCTCCTCAACCCGGCTGTACCGAGATTAGTCAAATCTTTAGTGAGTTATATCCAGTGTATTAACCAGAATAGGTTTCATTAATTCATTAAATGTCAATTGTTGTTGCAGCTGGTTGTAGTCATGGACGCTCTTACGAATACTACGCTGAGTCCATAAATAGCGATAAAGGGTTTTATAGTATTCCCTGCACTTCCCTCTTGGATATTAAGGGTAACAATTGCACAGGTGATAAGGTTCTGATGGGTGATCCGGTACCAAAAACAGCACAGGGTATCTATTATTTGAAGACATCGGATAAACCATCATTTGCTCTGGGCATGGAGTTTTGAATACGGTTTTTATGTTAATTTTATACTTAGTATTAAGCAAATCAATTAAAGTTCTTTTGTGTGTAATTATCGTCATCTTGAATTCAAATATATCAAAAGTGCACTTATAACACAGTGCCACACAAATTTTAGGGGTTGAACGATTCTTTTACCAAATGATTTCAATTAGCGAAAGTAAACAAAACCGTAACCGCAAAATCAGATATTTTCCTGCAGGTTACTAAAGATAACATTTAAAATTTGAAATGCTATAGATCGTTTGAATATTCTATGAGAAAAAAAAAACTGTTGCAATAGTTATTTTCGATTTTTTAATTTATTTTGGGCTACAACATACAGAATTATCAAATTTTTACCGACTCGTAGAAAATCGAATGGCTACACAACACAAAATTTGGTAATACTCATGCAGTGTAATCATTTGGTGAAGGAATTATCCACCATCGAGACAAAAATCATAATTTTATTCCAATGCACTTGATTCGTCTTATTTGTCAAAAATAATTTTTCGAAAAAAACAATAATTTGCTATCATTTTTCTCAACACTTTCGCGATGAATATTTTTAGTGATTTTCTCATGAAGAATTGTGTAAATGGTATGTAGTCGGAATCTTCGTTAGTATCATATAAAAACATTTGCATTAACTGCGTACTAGGAATCATTTGGTTTGGAATGAAGATTGTAGGCTAGAAAAGGAGCTGAACATTCAAAGTGTTCCCGAATTTTCCTATTAGTTCTTATTTTGAAAGGCAAGAATAAGAATCGAATAGCGAATTGTGGTTTTAGCAACGTGCATTTGACTGTAAATGGATTTTATCTTTCTTATCTACATATACAATTCCTGTAGTTTTATAAAAATTTATCTAATGTCATAAGTTTCAGATCTTAACCAAATTTATTATAATAAAAAATAATAAAAGGAATTCACATACAAATACTTAGTAACTATAAATAAATAATATTTAATAACAAAAGGGCAAGGCAAATAGAGATTCTTATTTAAGGGATCACATCTGTTCTTCGTCGGATAATGTTATTTCTGGGGTTTCTAGGACCGGTGCCGATGATATCTTCTGGTCGTGGTTTAATTTCGTAATGCATATAACCGTCAACGTCGTCCAGGTCTTTTGATGAGAATTTTGCCAGTAACGTTCCACGCCCTGAATAGGGCGGTATGTACTCGAATGTAGATGCGGCGGTACCGCCTACCGGAATTTCAGCGATCTGAAAAGAAAAAATATAGTTTACATTAATTTTAATTGTTGCTTAAAGTCTAAATATCTATAGCCCTATACCATGAATAGATTTCCCTTTGTAACACAATACATACTACTACTGGGTTAAACCAAAGAGATTATGTTTAAAACGAGAGGAAACGATTCGCTCACGACGAGTTGTTATAAATCCGGTGAGTTATTATTCCGTTGGACCAATTTCTTGCAAAGTCGAATGAAAACTGTGGCTGTTAGGAATAATAAAACCAAGCATGGTCGGTAGCTGTATTAAAAAATTGACCGATCAGACTATTGTTGTAAAATTTTGTTAAATTCTGAATGAAACGCGTAGACTTGATGCCTCAGAGTTCCAATTCGAGTCCTAACATTTCCTTTATTTTTCTTTTATTCTACGACACTGTGTAAGTCGTAGACGATTTAACGATTTTTGAGCATATCAGAAAGGACTTCTCACCATACATTATGTACCGATTCCGTTCCGAGAATTTTGATATCAAATATGACTCAGAGGAGTATTTGTAGTTGTTACATATGGAATAACCAAATGGGTATATCTCCATCCCATGGTGTATAAAAATTAGCTTGAAAGGGGGGAGAATTATATAATTTCCCTGACAAACTAAATGAAGTCTAAGGCGTCGTAAACAGATGTGGTAAGAATCCGGGAAATTTTAAGAACAACTTTTTGGAAAATCTCAAGTCAAATTCCTTACAAAAAGTTGACATTTCATTGTACCAAAATAAGAAATAGGTTTTTTTCTCAAAGTACTCGTAAGTGTTAATAGAAAACCGGCAATAGTAAAAACTCTACCAAAAAAATAGATTTCTGATTACCATAGCAGATCCTTATAGCAAACCGACTTTATTTTGAGTGGAGCCCACAAAAACCTGATGATGGTAATAAAATATTATAACACGGCTTACCTTAAACCTCAGAGGCTTATCTATGCCAGGTCCTTCAATATAGAATATACCCTTTCTTACGGGTATGGGCAATGGGTTGGTTAAACGCACGATAACATGGACTGGTTGTTTCGATACAATGTCACCTTGGAAAGTAAACTTAATATCAGGTTTGCGTACACGGAAATCGTCTTGCGAGTAGTATTCATAATCCGTGTCTTTCACAATTGCCGAGCAAGAGATATTAAATGAGGCCTGAAATTGGAAAACAATTTTATTTACTTTTTTATTAGTAGATCGTAATTTGAAGTCTTATGATATGTATGAGATTATAATAAAAAACAAAAAAAAAAGAGCGAAAAATAAAATAAATAAATAAACACAATTAGAGCATGATTAAGTGCAATAATAGAGGTTATTTGCGACCAACCATGGCACAACTATCGTACATATTATTTTGGATTCTAGCCCCGATTCAATCATCTTTCTTTTTTCGAACGTCTAAAAATGAGAAGCGTATAAGTTCACCGAATGTGAGAAGATAATTTGTTTATTAAGTACAGGCAATAGATAGAAATCGTTAAATATCAAAGGTTTGAATTAAAAAAACAAAACATCAATAACGCTAATATAAAAATAGAAAACAATGTCCAATGCAAACCGCAAGTTGCAGAACATCTCTTACCTGCGTTGTTAACTTTTTGAAATATTCCTCAAATGTGACTTCCATTCGTACGAACTCTGTAGCACCTGGCTCAACGGCGAGCTCGAAGGGCATAGACTTAACATGCTGATTGCTCACCCCTGTATAAAGGACAGTGTCGCAGTTGAGTTGTCCAGTTGCCGTATGTGTTTTCTCTTTGGATTTATTTGTTATACTGATGATCACAGCAAATGATTCACCAATCTTAATATCGTCCGCCAGCTGCATATCGAATTCCACTTCGTTGAAGCTGTCATTCAAATAATAGCGGCTGAAGGCGTGGCGGGATTGTTTCAAGGCCTTCAGCATGATATTGCGCTCTTCCTCGGTTTTCTCCTCATACTTATAGGTGCTAGTAATGTCATCGCGTTCCCATTTCATCACAGCTTTTGTACTTATGAAATGCCCAATCGCCAGCGGATCTTTGCGCAACATTTTTATCGGCTGGAAGGGTCCATTATAACGCCAGTACACTTTGTCTGCATTCACTTCTGCAAAGACGAAACCACAATCAAAAGGTCGCAAGATTTCGCCATTTTTCACTGCAGCCACAGGTGCGGGCCCAACGCGATACATATTGTCCGATGCTTCTTGGGGTGTTGCGTCCACAGCTTGCCATCCATCATAGCTTAGACCATTTTGTCCCACGCCCAAATCAGGTCTAGTCATCCACACCTCATTCCATACATGATAGTTCCATATGGAATCCGTAGTTTCGGCATCCAATTTCTTATTGTCATGATCAATGAAGATATCCACCGTGAGTGAGGCTTGAGTGTCGTGTGCCGATGAATAGCAGGTCACAATCCTTGATGGTATACCCAAAGCGCGAGCGATAGTTGTCAACACGCCTGAGAAGTTCCAACATTGGCCAAACTTAACTGGTTTTTGAGTTTTATAGAACTGCTGCAAAATTTCAGTGGAACCAATCCATTTCGTAGGAGCTGTGCCACCAGAGAAATCTTCAGACCAATTTCCCAACAGCACTCCATCATCGTCGACAGAATTTACTGCAGCCGAAAGAGCTCTGCTCACCCTAATGGGATCGCCCCGATATGCTGGAGGCACATGACCGACCGTGCCCAATAATTTAATTGAACACTCCAAAACGTGTCGTTCGAACTGACCCAACTTCCACACTGAGGGCCGGAGTCGATTATAAGAGCCCCTCCAAATTAAAGTGGTGTCATGCATAACATATTCCTTGCGCTTATCACGGTCAGCCATGTAAACCTGATCATCAGGACACCATGGGTTGAATAGGATATAAATTGGTATTGGCAAAGTGAACGATTTTGAACCATTTCCCAGTAGTTTGGTATCGATGTCCATTTTCCATTCCGTTACGGGGCAAGTTACAGGAGGCTTTATTAAGACCGTCAAGGTATTGGCTTCGTGCACCTCTATACCTGCACCCCATTCCAGGGGATCGCCCAAAAAATCAATGCCATCGCGAGGAACCAAACCTATAAGCGTACCGTGGCCGGGGCTAGGCTTTTTATCATCAGCTACGGTGAAAATGAAACTGATGGCATCGCGACTGGGGCTAAACTCACGATCGAAATTCAATCGAATGCGGAAAGGCTCGCCACGGCGTACAATTAATGACTCCTGAGCGGCATAAAAATGATCTGTATGATGTTCATCATGATTGTCTTCTCGATATAGATCCACACTAATGACACGTAGAACGGCATTTAATTGAGAATCTGAAAATGATTAGAACGGAAAGAAGCAAGAGTTTGATTTAAAAAAAGAGACATCAGTAATCTATGTATAAAATTCTATACATAAAATTGTTGCGTTACGGCCTGGCCGACTAACAGACTGACTGACTGATCATCGAACAGGTCAAACGACTAAAGGCACTATCATGAAAATTGTGAAGTAAATGCGCGATAAGAAGGGAGTTTTCAAAATTTATACTTTTAGGGCTAAAAACCAGGCAATAATGGGTAAATTTGGTAGCATCCCCCAGTTCAGACGACCAGAGCTAGAACCATGAAACCCGTGCTTTGCTTTCATAGCAAAGCCGTGATAAGAAAGACTTCGTCACAGTTCAGATTTTTAGGGCTAAAATCTCGGCTCAAACTAGAGCAGGCTAGAATTATGAGAGTTAGTGTCCGTATTCCCCTTCCAGAGCAAATACGTGGTAATGAAGGGTTTTTGAAATTCCTGCTCTGAAAGGTAAAAATAGGGTAAATCAAGTATCATCGCCCAGATCAAATGACTAAAGCTAGGATCATGGAAAGCTACCTCCATAATCCACTTCTAGAATGCAAACGCGGTAAGAATTTTTCGTACGTTCGTTCGGTGTACAACTAGGATAAAAAGAGATGAAGACAGGTCAGTTCAAACGGCTAGATGTACAATTATGAAAATTAGTGTCCACGTCCCACTTACACAATAGATGCGGTATAAAAATACAAAACAACAAACAAAACATTTAGGGCTACAGCTGGAATCATGGAAATTTTTTGTTCATGTTGCCCTTCCAGATTGAGCAGGCGATAATAAAAGGTTTTTCACAACTGGTGCTTTTAGGGTACAACCAGGGTAAAAAGGGCCAAATCCGATTGCGCAGTTCAAACTGCTAGAGTTAGAGTCATGTAAAGTGGTGTCCCATTCCTTTTACAGACTAAAGCGATAAGGAAGGAGTAAAAAGGGACCGAAATGGTGTCAAAATGGAGTAACAATGTAATATTGTGACATTTGTACTCTCAGTGGAGTGAGAGAGTGCGCGAAAATGTTGCTGTTAGGAACAGAAATAGTATCATCGCTCAGAACGACTAGCTGAATTTAAAATCATGAAACTGAAACTATAGCATAGCTAAGATCAGAAAGGAATTCGTATTTTTAAGGGGTAGAACAAGAAAAAAGGGTCAATATTGGCATCATTATCCTCATATTGGTTCACTTGAAAGATATGGCGTGGTTATTCGAAACACTATAAGGGTTATAATTGTCAAGAATTTAATAGCAGCCTTTGAATTAGGGATTACAGTGAAAAAAATATACTTCGATTAATCGGCCAATTTGTATGGGAAGAGGTGTGGCAATGCCGCCCGTTTTCATTTCCAGAACCTACTTCGCCAAACGCACAACGTGTGCCAAATTTGAAAAAATTCAGTGCAACAACTAGAGAAAATGAACCTAAGAATATATGGGTTAAATCGGTAATTTGTATGGAAGGTACCAGAAGGGGTGTTTTCTCAGGGCTTGCAGAGAATTGTAAGTCAATACTCGTATATTGAACAAGGAAATAGGCTGCTGGAGACTACTGATTGTAAATTATAGAGGAAACACTGAATTTCGGAAAATCGGCCAATTTGTATGTAAGGTACTAGAAGGAGTGTGACAATGCTGTCCATTTTCATTGTAAGACCTTACTTTGACAAGCGCTTAGCGTGTACCAAATTTCTGAAGAAAATGTATCACTTGTCCAAAATTAAAATTTTTCTTTTAATTTTCCTAGAATGGAACAGGGATATATCTTCCAAAGACGCCTCTACAAAATCAGACAACACCTCGATTAAGACGCTTTATCACACCGGAAACACATCCACCAATTTGGCTTCAGTCATTTGAGGGCACATCGTACCCCATAAAGGAGACATTGACAGTCATTTACACTTTGCCATTCTTACACAGGATGATAATTTGTCGTCATGGAGCCACGGCTTGATGGAAAGGATTTTTATGGTTATGATTATTTTATGCTGTGTCACTGTCTTTTTTGGCCTACACAAAGATCTAAGAAAAAAATTAAAGTATGCGAGATTTTAGGAGTTTTTTAGGCTATTTTCAATCTCAGACGACGATTGGAGAATATATTACCACTGGTAATTTTTCGGAAGCTCGGTAAAGGCTTACCTTATTATCTTGACCTTGGGCCTTATGGCCCAATCTTATTTGAAAGTGCGAAGTGGTCTTCGATACCTACAGCATAGCACGTTTCTTCCGGTGCGTTATACCTTTTTCCGTATCAAATAATGTTTCCCGTTCGTGAACACGTGCATTGCAGAATTATGTTTTTGCTATAATTTTATGCAATTGGTAAAATTAGAGAAATAAAATTATTAAGGTTGCAATGTTGAAATATTGAAAAAGTAAATCTCCTATGGTTGGATGTAAACCTTTAATATTTTTACTCATTGTTATCAACACACAATTTAGTAAGACGTTATAAGAGTATCAGAAGTGTTCGCAGACTTGGCAAGTCTGAGTCAAGCATAGGCATCAGTTGACATCTCGAAAGGTAATAAAATTAAACAAAGTGGAAAAAGTATCCTTATGTGGTGTAATTAATCTACCGCATGATGGAAAGGATGTTCATTCATCTTTGAAAATTGTAATGATTACTGTACGAAATAATTGTACAGTCCAACGTTATCTTTCTGCCGGCGATTAGAGATCAGATATTGTGCACTTGGTAACAATTTTACTAAGTAAATTTTCTGAAAAAATATCATTTTTATATTTAAATCTTGTTTCAGTGAGCCTAAAGACAGTAATGCATGTGAGTCCACTAAATATGAGAAGTTGTCTCTCTCCGATGTGTAGAGAAATGTTTATAGTTTTGAGAACAAATATGCGTTAAACATTAAACATACAAAAGTTAGGATTTGTTCACGCAAATTCCCAGAACAATTATATTCTGTGGGTGACAAGTGGATAACTTTTTTTAAAGTGACGTACTATGCTTTACATGATAATGCAGCATTTTACACAGCAAATATGATTTTTTGACCGCGAAGATTTATTGCTAATGTCTATTCATATTGAATGATATGTAACAATATTTTTCGACAAGAGTTGAACGTTTATCTTTCAAAAGCGGTACCTCGTTTCGTATAGAAAATATTCATATTCTCTTCGACAAAGGTGTGTCTTTTTCTGTTACAATAATGTTCGTATTCGTAATTGTTCGTAATTGTATTTATTGTTCTGTGGTAAATAGTGCCAATGTCAATATTATAAGCTATATTCATTTCAGTGTCAATTTATAACCGCTCACACATGATTATTACAGAGATATTTCGCAAAGTATGTCCGCGTTTGTTGCCATTTAATAGTTGTTGTCATACAAGTTTCTGAGGAAGTCATTCGCAACCAATGACTGTTATTTCCAACCTACACGTGAAGAACATTGAACAACAAACAAAATCCTATGAAGGTTGACTTTTTAAGTTTTACAACTACAAAAAAATGTTATTAAACAAAGAAAACTATACTTATAATCTAATCTGTTGGCGTTTTCGGCGTCAGAGAATCGCTGAAATAAATCTCAAATATATTATTTATTTCTTTTATTTTGACGCACATCAATTTCTCTCACGCCCCCGCCACCTGTTTGTTGTTTCAATCTTTATGTCAATCAAAACTGGCGGGACTACATTCCAAATCCATTTTAAAATCAAAATAAAGCGGAAGAACAGATGTATTTTAATACAATATTAACTTAAGTACCTTCATATCTGTTGGTCTCTTGGTATACGAGTATGTGGAACATCTTATCATCGAAATATATATGGATTACAGTGAGTAAAGCAGGATGGTTGCTCTGGCATATGAATCTAAAAAAATGTGTGATACAGTTATCGATGTGATACAATTACCGAAATCAAGAAATATGATATATTGATTTAGATGCGAACAGCATCTAGAAGACTAGTTCGAACTTCAATCTTAATTTCCGTTTGCTCATGAATCATCTATCTCTGGAAGGAAACAATTGCAAAGGCTTTTGGGAAAATATTTTCATTTCTGTATTTAACATGGAAGCATTTCGATTTGAACTTGATATTAAAATATTATTTTCGTGAAGATCTGTATAGCATCCTAAAAGTTCTTTGCATCATAAGCATGCATTTATTAAAGTAAAAAAAAATATCGTTTAAATTGCGTACTCGCTTTTTTAACAAAACAAAACAAAAGTTCTAAATTTTGATATATAAGAGTACTACTAAGTGCCTTCTGCTTCATGCAAGCTATTCCACATTTTTAGTCAAAATAATTCAGAAGTTGAATTCCACCGCAATTCATTTAGCAGGGCCAGTTGAGTCTCTCTGCTAATTTCAACGTTTCCGACTTCAAAGGTTTAATCATTTATTTTTTGCCTCACAGGCGGTTGAGCGCCTAGTAATTCATTTCTTTCCTTTTCGAATCCGAAAGTTTGTATTTCGTATGTTCCTTGACAGATCTAATTAATTACGACTTCAGTTTCTGCCATTTGCCTCCAGGTTTCTGTGTTATTTATGTCCACATTCTTCAGTATATCTTAGGATAACAAATATCGAAACACATCCTCATTGTGAGACTACGACCTAAGAGGAATGCACAGTTTTAGCTTCTCATTTTTTTATTGGACGGGCTAATTTTATGTATATACCGGTATACCTTATATCTTATATTAGTTTATACCTTTATTTGATACAGTTAAAAATGTAACACCCGGTAGGGAGCTTCTAAAATACCAAATATCTTTTCACCAAATGTGTTTCATGACTTTTAAGTCGATTAAGGGTCGTCCATCTGTCTGGCCGGCTGACTGGGTGACGGATACATAAGCGGTCGGAAATCTGCACCAAACTTTGGCACAGCCTAATATTTTGCTAGACTGTAGCCGAGAATTGTAAATGAGCCACAACGACCCACTCCTTTTTGTACCTCCTATTCAAATTAACCGAATTTCAAAAATTCAGCTTTTCCTACGTTAAGCATCTGCCAAAGTAAGACTTCACATGAAAAAAGGATAGTATTGCCAATCCCTTCTAAAAATTGTCCGATTTTCCAGAATGTAGTCCTTCTTCTATAATTTACAATCGGCAGTCTGCAGCAACTTATCTTCTTGTTTTATGTATTGATTAACAATTCTCTGTAGGCATTGAGAAAAATTGACCAACTACCAGTATCCTTCTGGTATCTTCCATACAAATTACCGATTTAGCCCATATATTCTTAGGTTCATATCTTTCCAGTTGTAGCACTGAATTTTGTCAAATTTGGAACACGTTATGCGTTTGACGAAGTAGCTTCTAGGAATGAAAACGGACGACATTGCCACACCTCTTCTGGTACCTCCCATAAAAATTGACCGATTTATCGAAGTATAATGCTTTCGCTGTAATTCCTAATTCGTAGAGACTGCAATTACCTACATTGCTAACAATTATATTGCATTATGATGCTTCGTAAAGTTTAAAAAAAATCAACCGAATAACCACACTCTACACATCACATAATTCTACTCACATATTACTACATTCATATCTTTCACTGAATTGTAGCAAATTAAGTATAATTTAGGCCGCATTAGGCATTTAGCAAACTTAATTCTGCGGATGCAAATGGCAGAATATTTTTTTAAAAAATGTAGCAATTAATATGTCGATTCTGGCACCATCACATTGGGTTTTTTATCGATATTGCCAATGTTGTCCCTTTTTTCTTGTTGTGGCCTTAAAAGTACGATTTCCTTCCTGAGCTTGACTATACTATAAGAGCAGAGTATACAAACGCAGTTTCATGATTTTAACTTCAGCTATTCGTTATGAGCGATGGTATTATTTCCGTCCCTAATGGCACCATTTTTTATTTGTATATCTTTTTTTTTTTTTGTTTTATTTTGTACACTCCATTTTATACCCTGAAAGTAAAAATGTCGCAAAATTACATTCATACACAGTTTTCACATCATTTTGATTCCCTTTTTACTCACTCCTTATTGCGTGTTTAGTCTGTAAAAGGAATAGAGAGACCAATTTCCGTAAATCTACCTCTAGCAGTTTGAATTGCGCGATTGTACCAGGTTTGACCCCTTTTACCCTGGTTGTACCCAAAAGCACCAATTTCGAAAACCCCTTTATTATCGCCTGGTTATTCTGTACGGACAACATGAACACCAATTTTCATGACGCGGATGGTACTAGCCTTGTCGGTTTGTCCTTAATGCGCGTCAAATCTGGAATGGCCCATGATCAATTTCTATGATTCCAGCTGAAGCCATTTGTGTTGGACGGTGACACAAGGCTTGACCTTTTTTATTCTGTTTTTAGCCCTAGAAGTCTGTATTTTGTTAGCATTTTTACAGCGCGTCTAATGTGTAAGTGGTGTGATGAATTGTGATGAATTTTGCAATTTAAAGCCCCCTGCCCCCTAACTTACCGAAACCATTACAATAATGAACACTCAGATTTTCCTCATACAGTTCAATTCAAATGGGACATTTCGAATTAAAATCATATGATTTGTAAACAGATTGGTAAGCGCTTGTCATGTTGAGATGTCATATACATATATATGATCCGCCTTTAATGGCACAGTTTTCACGGCTTTCTGCCTGGCTTTCTCGTTTAACTCCGGCTAAACGTATTCGTTGCCAATCGTAAGAAAGTTCAGTATCAAAGTATCATTAAATGCGTATTTATAAGCAATAGAATTAGTTGCTGCTTCCGAGCACACCATAATTTTTTGCTGAGATAAGATTCAAACATTTTCAATATAACCGCAATTTTCGGCCACTGACAATTTTCGTTAGGGTACTCGTAGGTGTTTAGTTTTTCGGGGAAAGATTATTTTGAATGGCGATTACAGAGACACTTCTACCGCATAGTTATTACCTTCTCGTTCACTTTTTACGAAAATAAATGTGGAGATAAATTAAAATATTAAGGTAACAGAATAAAAATGTTAGGTTATTTTTTAAACTCCTCATTTCAGGGATCCATTCAATTCAATATTACCACACTTCCAGTTGTAACAGTTTTTACTTTTTGCAACCGAAAGATAAAAAACCATGTAGAACATGAAAATTTATTTAAGAATAAAACAAAACATTACAAGTATGCGGATGCTGTAAAGAATAATTATGCATTTTATAAGTTTATGCATTAAACTAAATTTATATATGTTAAAATTGAAATTGAAAGAATTCACAATACTATTAGGAGAACATCTGCTATATACATATGTAAAATTATTTTACTTTTAGGTTCGATATTAATTCGAGTGACTGGTAATTATAGTTAATATGTTAATTTATAAAACGTCTGTCTAATATGTTCGCCAAACTGAACTCAGCAATAGATAGTAGTAGAATTTTGTAATAGCTTTCCTAAAATGAAATTTTCGTGAAGAACTATGTATCAATCAAACGAAAAATGCGAAATTACGAATTAGCTGTAAGAAGCAAATATTTTCTTTGAACTGCATACTAGTTTTCACCTGCTTTTCGGACAGACCGTATCGTCTGTATATGATTCATGCAAAGTGTGTCTGCTAAGTTATACCAAAAACTTGCGTTCTAAATTAATCTCCTAAATGGTTTGGAGTGGTGGTAAAGATTTAAAATTTATTACCCAATTCGCATTTCAGTTCAGCGTGTCTGTTTTCATTTGCAAAAGGGTTAAAAAGGTCTCGTTCAGCATCAATTGAATCTCTGGCCACAATTCTGAATATTGAATTGTTGTTGCTATTTTTTTCTTTTTGTTAGAGTCTTTAATATATTGGTATTATTAATAGGCAATGGTTGTATGAGATCATTCTTAAATAGACAAATATGTATATGGAACTAAATACATTTGGAGGAAATTGTAGCAATATTTACATAAATCAGAGTGAACTCAAAAATATATATATATATGTATATATATAAACATTTAATGGCATTTGATTTGAAGTAAATTATTTGAAAATTGCGAAAGAAAAACTACTATGCAACGATTCATATTAACAATATGGTGATACAATTTGTATACATTCTGTTTACGTGCGAAGGTGAATGACGTTGTAATGGTGAATAAACAAATTGTCAAATGTTAATTCCACTTAATACACTGGGTCATAAACTCATGTTAGTGATTTTATAATAAATTTAATGAATTTTATGCAAAGTGATTGATAAAATTAGATACACACCAGCTGTGGTCATGTTTTGTTTTTAACTTAGAAAATCTGTTGTTTCATATTGAAATAATAGAACGTGTTGAAATTGCCCAACGGAAAAAAAACAATGATTCTTCTTAAAGATTAATGTGAATTATTAAAATTTTAGGTAGTTTTTATTTTTGCAAAAAAAAAAGATATTAAAAATATTTTGTGTTTGGAAGCATAATTTGGAGCCACCGAGAATGATTTGAAAGCCTAAAATGCAACCGGAAAATATTCTGAAAATCAAATAGATGTAGTTTGAACTGAGTAGTATCAATTTATATTGATATCCTGCGAGATAAAGTTATATTTAAAATGCAATTTGATTCAAGAATTAATAAGGATTGCAAAAATGTGCAATCTTCGTCCAGTCAGCGTCATTTCTTTTCTTTTTTCTATCAGATCCAATTATCTTAGGATATGATTATAAAAATTATTATGTAAGATTAGAGTATTCAGTTTTTATGGTCAGAGACGCAATAGGACATCTTTTGTAAAGCACAATTTTTGATTAACAGAATACTTCCGTTAATGTATCTAAAAATCGGAATAATGTTTTAAATTTTTTTGTGCTATAATTTTTTGAAGTCATAAAATTATATTCTGATTCGTTCTAGATAATAATATGTGTATTTATATCGGATATTCTTTATCCATCAGAACAAGCAGTAATCGTGTCGTGCAGAAAACGGGGGTTCTGAAACTGAGATTCTTTAAATCATTCGTAGAGCAATTTTTCAACGCCGCAAGATCTTTTTGTAGTCACATCGTTTTTCTTTAAGTTGTTATTTTACACTTTGTTTGTGTGGGAAAAATTTTAATGACTTACTTAGGCGAAAATGCCAAGAAAACTCAAAAAATGTGTGGAAAAAACCGGAGAAAAAACTTAAACCTAAATCTAATTTTGGATATGAAGCCAGCATATAAACGTATTTGCCAGATTTTATTGCAATGGTGGGCGTTGAAAATTATTTTGCTGATGTTGAATGCAATAAGTAGCTGATATACCTATTTGAGTAGGAGGATATATGTATGTATGTAAGTATCAATTTGATTCAACTTCGGTGTAGTTAGTTCTTGGACTGAAAGCAATACTTACGTAATAAATGTACGTTCTATCTAAAAGGTATCGGGGATTAAAGATTTTAAAAAGCCCAACATTCTTTTTGTTGCTAAGTTGGCACAACTGTCGTACTGGTCCGTAGTTTGAAAGTCATCTGTCAATTAATTTGTTTACATAGCACGATTTTGTTAGTTCATATTAAGTGTGTCTTGCCATTTCTATATGGATGCAAATATCGAACAAAGGATATGTACAAAATTTTGTAATGTAAATGACGTCACAGACTTCATCAAAAACACGTACACATAGAGTAAAAAATATATTATTTCCCCCTAAGAACTTTGGGTGAAGTGAAAATGTAGTTATTGTGGTATATTTACTAGCAAAAAAACAAGAACTATGGCAATTAATAAATAATAATGGATAACAAATAGATGACAGCAATTAGAATAGGTGCAAATTGACGTTTCATCTCGTTCCCCTTTTTGCCCGATTTGAAAGAAATGGTTTAAAAAATCATCCGTTTTCGAATTCGCGGAATGAGGTGAAGACTTTGGATTATCCGTTGCCATACGCGTATAATTTCAGAAAAGGTTTTTTGAACCAATCAATCAATCTATTTCGGCTTAAAACCAATTAATAAGTCGTAAATATATATCAAAATTTGACGCAATTTTAAATGGGATTAGTTTCCTACGCAGAAGGGAAATGTAAGAAAGTTTTGACATGGAAAACAATGGTTATGTTTTGCTATATCTGATAGATCATTAAAATATCGATCATATAACTCCACATATAACAATATCTCGTTAATCAATAATATGCCTGTATATAAGACTACTTATATCTGATATGTAACACTTACATACGTGAATAATATTATGTACAGTGTTTTATTTATGCCCGCAATATATACCTGTTTCAACTATCAATGGGTCAGCAAAAGATGGTTACGTCTAACTAAATTGTGTTGATCATAACTGATTTGATTGTAAAAAGGTATTTCATGATAAATGTAATCTCACCTACTATCAAGAAAATTGTTAAATAAAACACACATTTTTCATTTATTTATGATAGTTGATTTAGTCGCCTTCAAAGTAGGCTCCATTTGCAGTAATACGCATATGCCAATATCTTCTATTTTTCCTTTAAAAACACTTATTATAGGAGCTTTGCAGGATGGCAAAAGTCACGTACCATATTTTGTTTTATGAATCGGCAAACTTATGACTTTTTGCAGCCATCGTTTACGACAAAAACCGGGTTATCCATTTTTCGGTTTCAAAAGTAAAATCAAATAAAACACACATAAAGTTAAGATTCCATTATAATGCTTAGACCTTGCCATACGAAATACAGTATCAATTAAATGACCATTTGTGGATTGATTGCAGCAGTGGATATTTTTGAGGTAGTTTTCGACTACTTTTTCGCACATTTCGGGCGATATATCGGCGATAACTTGACGAATGTTGGTTTTCAAATGTTCCAACCTTTGGGGATTATCCGCGTAAACACGATCTTTGACGTAGACCCACAAAAAAAGTTTAACGGCGTCACATCGCATGATCTTAGTGGCTAATTGACGTCGCCAAAACGTGAAATTACGCTTTCTGGAAACTTTTCATGCAACAAAGCCAAAATCGGTCTTTTTGTGTGGCTCGTGGCATCGTCTTGTTAAATATACATATCGTGCAGTTCATAATCTGCAATTGCAGGCCGTTGAATTGAAATTCGGATTATCCGCCACACTTTCACTAACAGAAGCCATATTTGCGGCAGTGCGTACATTGCGATGATGCACAGACCTGATCACATCTGTAACGCTCCCAGTCTCTTCAAATTTCCTTGTAATCTTCCCAAGTCCTTGCACAGTAGGTCGATTATTACGACCATAATCGCCCCGTAATGCACGAAAGTGCCCACGTCTGAATCACTACTTTTGTAATAAATTTTAACAATTTTTACGCGTCCTTCGGCAAAAATTTCACTAAATAAATAACACTTTAGTTAGCAGCTGATCGCTTTGCAGACCGGCAGACTGTACAATAATTTATGCCAGGAACTTTTAAATAGTGTTGCGCAAGCTTTTACGCATGTCTATAAATTTCTACTGTAATAATTGCGTCTGAAAACAGTGAACATTTTGAAAAATGAGTTCAACAGATATACAAATTTATTTGCGAAGACATTTCCAATGTTAAAATTTTTCGTTTTAAATTCTAAAGCGTCGTTAAATTCATGAGGGTGTCGATGAAATTTATCATTAAAAAATTAACACCAACAATACGAATCGGCAAAATGTAATTTTTTGATGTATTGAAATTAATGTTAAGTTTCCGACGCTTTTTTTTTGCAATTTTAGGTATGATTCACAATCGTGAGATACTCACTATATAAAGTTTGAATAGATTAATAAGGTTTGGTTTGCGGATTTCAAACTTGCTTTCAAATTGTCTGTGTTCTCTCCAGTTTTAATATACCATGAAAACTGTAGTTACCTTAGAAAAACTGTTTCCAGTTTAAAAAACTGGAGTTATTATAACTTCGTTCTCGAATAGCGTTATGCTTTATTACGTTATGCCGTTATTACATACTAAGTGTCGTTGAATTATATTTTGAGATTGTGTTGTATTCAAATTTGAAATAGTGACGCGACAATTCGGCGTTTCGGTTATTTTAATTATTTCTCCATTTCTTATGTAGTATGTATATGTATGTATGCAGGGTTTGAACTTACTTTAAAAAAGCTCAATAGGCGCTAATGTAGCATCACCACGAAAAGACAAAATAACACACAAAACTTAAGACATGTTTGACAAAAAAAAAAAAAAAAAAAAAAAAGATAACGACAATGTGTAGATAATAATAATAAATAATAAACTGATGAAGTCACAGAGTTAAATCCGGCAACAGAAAAGGCCAATGATTTGGGTTTTTTAATTGTGCCTCATTTCACTGACACGACCTTGATTGTCAAACGAACTCTTATTACCTCAATTTTACGAAATATAACTTTATCTTAACTTTTAACTTTATCATATTTTTTAACTTTTTAACTTTAACTTTTATCATATTGTAGGAGTTTCTTACTTCCTTCGGATGCAGGACGTATACTGCGGTAGGGATTCAAGCGAGGTGTAGGCTGCAAAAAACGATTCAACCAACTGGGCACATAATCCACATACCACGATGCCATAACGACGGCGAGTTTATTTCAAAATAAGTAAAAAAAAAACAAGTAACGGCAATCAATCACTAAATACACTTTAAATATGATTGGTTTATTATGCTACTTCTTTTCTTATAATTTATGCGAATATTCTCCGATTGTGCGTAAATCTTTTTGTTTTTTGGAACTTGATTTCTTCCGCGTTTCGCGTCGTGTTCTATGGCGATCTCATCTATTAACTGAATTATTACCTCACAAAAATTTGTATTCCATAGCGTTTGAGGGTGTTTCATCACAAAACTTGTACCAAGCCAGAAGACAATATGGAACAAAAGCAGAGAGCGAGAGTGATCAAACATTGTCGGTGTGAGATTGTTATTAATGTTTGTCCGCAGAACTTAAACAAATAACAACCCATCGGGAGTGCTTTATCAGGGATGATAAACTCAATAGTGAGCACTAATGTCGGATACATTTTATTCCCACTTTACCGTCAATTTAGAATAATTATACCTTATATATATGTATGTCATTTGATACGGCCACCCAGAAGGTGGCCACATACATTTCATGACTTTTTAAGCCGATTGAGCGATGTCCGTCTGTATGGCTGGCTGGTGAACACGATAACAACCGTAAACTTTTATGGAAGTTTTTAAAACTTAACAGCCTAATGTTTTGCTATATTGGCCCACACCTGCTAGTATCTTCCACACAAATTCACCGATTTTCCGAAATTCAATTTGCTCCCTGCAACTCTTTACAAGTAACTACCAGTAACATAATTTTCAACCTTTGCATTATTTTATATCGTTTAGGAACATCGACCGATTCTTAGGTTTATATCTTTTATAAAGTCACACTAAATGTAATCAAATCTGGTAAACGTTCAACCTTTGGCATAGTAGTGTCTCAAAATGAAAATTGAGCGAATTGCCATACCAATGGGTATCTGGTATCTGCCATACAAATTGACCGATTTTTCGAAAATCAAGATTCCTCTGTAATTTGTAACTAAGGGAATAAAAAATAGATCTAGTAACCACATTCCTTCATGTACCTCCCATACAAATGGTCAATTTAACTACCACATTCTTCCATATCTTTCAATTAGTTGTGCCGAACTCAATCAAGGCATTAAGTACTGCAAATGAAAGTATTGCTACGCCCCTTATGCTACCACATACACAAATTTGCCGATTTGACAAAAATTGGTGATCCTCTACATTTCCCAAACGGAGGACTTCAGAAAATTAAAATTTTCCTTCTTTTATTGTGCTTAAATGTATAGTAGTTTCATGCCTTTAACCGAAGGAATGAAGGAGGAGAACAAAGGAATTTTCCACGATCCTTCTGGCTCCACTCACATTTCTGTCACAAGACAAAACAACGTAGGGTGAAGAATGAAAATTTTGCACTGGCTGTTTTTATAAGCTGTTCGTAATCAGAGAATGCATTTCGGGAAAATCGCTTAGTTACATTTTCCGTTTTTCCGGGAATACCCTGGAAATTTGCGAACCAAATACTTCAGGTATATTGTAGAAAATTTACATTTCTGACAAACGTACTCCACAAATATTACGTACATATCTGTCCTTTCCTTTTCTGTAGGTTATGAGTCTATATATAAAAGTCTATTTATAAAAATGTAAATATCTGTATATTTTTAAGGAAAAATCAGTAATATATGTGATGCATTGTGTGTGCAGTTGCTGCATCTTGCTGTAACCAAATGGTGTTGAAACGGATACGTCTTCGCCACAATTCTGGGTAAGAAAACTCCTTCAACATCTTTAAATAATGGTTCCCATTAATCCCCAATCTGTGGTTGTAGCACGATTCGTGCGTCACCCTGTGTTAGTGACTTTTATCATTATGGTGTTTTCTGGAAAAAGCTGGTCATCATTGAAGCAAATGGATATACATGCAATTTTATGTGGAACACTTTGAATCAGCCTTTAGTTACCAGTGTAAATTTGCGCACAGTAATTTACGCGAGTAAAAAAAAAAACATCGTGTTCTCCAACGTGAATAAATTTCCCAAAATTTTTAGAAAATACAATTCTTTTTACTTCACCTTTTCATTGTGTAATTAAATTTTATTCCATTCAGAAGATTTTCTATGAAACTTGAAATTACAAATGTCGGAAATTCTCTGGATCCCGGGAAATTAAAATATTTTTCTCGGTTTCTCCGGAACACTGATTTTTTTTTTTTAAACAATATTAATGATTTTTAAAATGGCTGTAAGTGGTATCTTCTAGAAAAATCTGGACATCATTAAGACAAATAAATGTACGAGTATATGTAAGTTCATGTGGAACATTTTGATTCAGCCTTCAGTTACAAGTGTTACGATATTTCCGAGCAATTCAAATATTGTTCTCGGTGTCATGGGAAATAAAAAAGTCCGGGAAATTGCATTATAAAGGAAATTTTGCAATAAACATCTTTTCATTAAAAATGTTGATTAGAATTATAATTAATCGGTTAATAGCGGCCAGGGAAATCAGCCCGAAACTCCATTACAATTTTGAAAATATCGGTTACGATCTGTCTCACTGAAATGAGTTTTGATTGCACTAAAATTTATTTTAAATGCATAAATATAACGGATAAAAGTATCCACTTACATTAAATATTCATTAGTTCCTCAAATCTATACAATACTTTTAAAATATGACTATAACTAAAGTTCATTAAATTTATTTAGAAATCGTTCAGATAAATCACAGCATATTAAGTAAAATTTGCTCCTAAAGTCTTAGTCATTTTTAATACATATAGAATTTTCATAAGAAATAACCTTCCTGATATTTCCCGATTGTTTCGACCATTTGTCATTCTCCTAGCCCTGGAATGTAAAACTCCTGGAATAGATGTATTATTTCATAAGCGCTTCTTTGGACCGTATAATTTCTTTGATTCTTTATTTAACTCCTAACCGGAAGCAGTAATCTCGCGGAATTGTGAACTTGTGAAAGTTTTTAAAATGCTATAATTGGTGTTCATCAGTCGAAAAGAGTAATAATTTCACAGAATTGTGTTACATAAATAAATAGTAGCACAGGACCCTGCTGTAAGCGTATTTTTTCATAATCGCTTATTGCGAGTACTATAACTACTAAATGAATGTACAAATTTAGGAGCGATCTTAGAAAACTGTAAATGCCCAACCGCCTAGAGTTGCAATTATTAAAAATAGAAAAATTAATTAATAATGGAACAAAGTAATTTCTATCCTTTTGGTAGTTCTCAACGCACACAAATATCTTGTCAATTGTGATAAAGAGACCTCTAATTTACATTCAAAATTATATATAGGCGTCAGTGGAAGCGATTAGAAACGAATCCGTTCACTTCGATATATAAGGAATATGTAATAGGAGGATAAGACTTCGTACTCAAAAAACTACTCAGATGCCGTTCCGATAATTTTGATGCCAAAGATGCACCACGCTCTGGAAAGGCAATTGATGAAAATGTCAAAAAGTCAAATCCGACGTGGCTCCGATTGTCAAGGAGCCAAACATTGCACAGAAAATCGTTTGGGGTCACTTGAGTAAGACTGGATGTAAAAAGAAACTCGATGTACTCGTACGGTTGTCACATTAGTTATCGCAAAAAAAAGCCTTAGGGACCGAACTTCCATCTGTAAATCGCTGCAGCCAGTTTTGGTTAATAGGAGTAGAATTATGTTTCATCAGGACAATGCCAGACCGCATACACTGATAGTGACTCGCCAAAAACTCCGAGAGCTTGGTTGGGAGATTCATATGCTTTTACATTATAGTCCGAACCTGGCTCCAAGTGATTATCACCTGTTCCTATTTATAATGAATGATTTTACTGACGAAAAATTCGCTTCGACAGAAGTCCAATTTATAATTTTTTTTTGAATAAAGACGAGAGTTGCTTTGAAAGAGGCAAAGAGGCAAAACGATTCATATCTGCCCTAAATAGGATCAATCTAACCATGTGAATAAAGTCATGCAGAAATGAGCGGTGTCTTGTTTCAAAATGTTGTAATAAAAGTACGATGATGACGATGTTGTTGATATTGTTGTTTTGCGCACATATCTGAAAACAAACTATTGTAGGAGTCTGGGCATTAAACCCACAATCCATGCGTTGTTGTACATGTGTATGTATGTATGTACGCAGGTACCTCAAATCGCATCCATAAGTCTTGATTATAATATTTTGTTTACTTATGTATATCTAATAGTAGTGCACTCATTTTGCTCTAAAATTGATTTTGAATCAAGCGCTATTAGTGTGAACCATTGTTTACGTTCGCTTCAAACTATGAATGAGTGGATGGCGTCATCGGAAGGTTATTCAATTCGTACTCAATTCTTTACGTGGTTCTACGTAACCAATCAAATAAACGCAGACAGCAGCATAGGCGTAGGAAGGGGGGGAGGGGTATAGCTCCCCCTTGACCTTTTTCAATACCCCTCAGGGTTTTCAGATTATGTGCATTGAATGAATTTAGACCCGCGCAGAGAGAATTTATTGCTACGGCAATGGACAGCAGACACAGAGTGTAATCGATGTACAACGTTGATGAAGTACAAACAGATGATACGCGCATTCGTATTAATGTCGCATACCAAATATTTTGAATTTCCGAAATGATGATGAAACATCATCATTCATTCAATACCATGATGTACTCGTATAAGTTTAATTCTAGGGAAATCGATTGTTTTTATTTTTTTTTTTTTTTTTTGAAAAATCGTTTATTTTCACTAAATTATTTGATTTGTACAGTGGTGTGAAAAAAATCAAGCATTTTCTAAAAATCGGATCGATTAGTTCTAAAAATTAAATTTAAAAATTAAGAATATAAGAAACCGGTGTTAGATTTTCTATTTTACAAGAACAAAACGGTTATTTCCGGCTTTTAAAACCAGGGACTTCCACGAAAGTTACGACTAGTTCTTAGTTTTCATTTTCAATATTTCCTATAATTGGCATCAAACTCAAGTAAAAATACTTTGCTTTTACAATCAGCTATTTTATCAAATATCTTCCATTTGTCTTTTAAAAGGAAGATAGCAAAATTTGAGCAAGTCACTACCGTTTATTCGAAAAGAGTATATGGGATCAACACAAAAATCGATTGGTCATTTTGGGGTTTGCTCACCCTAATAACGATGTTTGAAGGGGTCACGAGTCTGCTCAGGCCTCACCGGCTCCTAGATAGTCCAATTCTAGAGGGGCGCTGGGCCTTACACACCGTGTGTAAGGCCTTGACGGCCTCAATATTTGAGAAACGAGCGTCTTCGATAAGTAATCTCAAAATAGTGCCATCTACGAATTCATTATGGGTCATCGATGTTAGAAGGAAAGGAGCCATCGGACTTCTGGGCGGTGTCAAGTCATTTAATTTATGTGAACTTTTTTGATAACGCTAACGCCTAATTCTTCCACTTATATCACTTCCTATTCTATCCTATCACATTCTATGAACATATTTTGTATTACTATTTAAATATTTTGTTTTACAATTATTTTTTTTTATTAATATTTTTTTTGGTTAGATGAGAAAGTGAAAATTGAAAACATTTCATATATTTTCTAAGTACATCGTTTAGTTGTAGCCCAAGCCAATTTGTTGCATAGAAGGGTGGCCGACAAATTACTTCATAAAAGAAAGTGATGTTTCATCAAACAACAGAGTGTGTAAACTAAAAAACAGAACTCTCAAATTCCCCAAAAATTATGTAAAGTTAAAAAATTAAAACTAACAGTAAATTATAAATTAAATTTGGTTACGCTTGGAGTTAGTAAATTGAATTAGAGACAGTTTAAATTTGGCAAAATGCGTAGTCGATAAAAATGAAAAACTTACAACAATTCAATTTATCTCTTGAAAATTTTGAATTTTTCATATTTTTTCAACAACTTTACCGTTCATTTATCAATATACTAATCTAACCGAAGATTGTCACCCAAGAAATTTTTATTTTTAAAATTTCTTAAAAGTTGGGCTTCATTGTAAAACACACCTAAAACGACGTTTTGCATACGAAAAATGTGTTTTGCTTGATATTTTGATGGCACTTTTCTATTTGAAAATTACTTTCCATGGCATTGGCACTTTTCATACATACATACATACAGAAAAATGTCTTTCATAACAATTTTACATATGAAAACTATTTTCCGTGACACTTTCCTACATGCAAATTTTCTTCCATGGCATCTCTATATAAGAAGTGACTTCCATGGCATTTTTCTATATGAAAACTGCCTTTCATGACACTATATGAAAACTATCGCCCATGACATTTTTCTATTATGAAAAGTGTTCTCCATGGCACTTTTCTGCATGAAAAATGTCTTCCATGACGCTTTACTGCATGAAAAATGTCTATATCACACTTTTGTATATGAAAAGTGTCTTCCATAACACTTTTCTATACGAAAAGTGTCTTCCATAACACTTTTCTATACGAAAAGTGTCTTCCATAACACTTTTCTATACGAAAAATGTCTTCCATAACACTTTTCTCTACGAAAAGTGTCTTCCATAACACTTTTCTATACGAAAAATGTCTTCCATAACACTTTTCTCTACGAAAAGTGTCTTCCATAACACTTTTCTATACGAAAAGTGTATTCCATAACACTTTTTTATACGAAAAGTGTATTCCATAAGAGTTTTCTATACGAAAAGTGTCTTCCACAACACTTTTCTATACGAAACGTGTATTCCATAAGATTTTTCTATACGAAAAGTGTCTTCCATAGCATGAAGTTTCTTCTATACGATAAGTGCCTTACACAACACTTTTCTATACGAAAAGTGTATTCCATAGCATAAAGTGTCTTCTATACGAAAAGTGTCTTCCATAACACTTTTTTATACGAAAAGTGTCTTCCATAAAACTTTCCTATACGAAAAGTATCTTCTATAACTATTTCCTATATGAAAAGTGTCTCCCATGACACTTCTCTATGTCTCAATGTTCCTGAAAATGAAAATTGTATTATATTTATTTCAATAAATAAACTTGTATACAATTTTTCTGTATTTTGTTTCAAATTTATTATATTAAATAACTAAAACATCAATACATATTAACAGAAAGGGATTAGTTGTTTATTACTATTAAATGATTACTTTACATCAACATAATAATCAATATATTAATTACGCTCCATTACGCGTTAGGTAGAGTTAGGTAGTGATACATCATCTGCATAATTTTTTCGGTGTAGCAAAAGAAGCTTACACCACGTTAAATTAGTGGCGCCTCCAGTATCCAAAGTATATGCTGGTGTTATTTTCTTCACGACAATAATGTTTATTTGTCTCAAATTGATAACTTAGTTCTTAGGAAAAATCATTTCTTTTGAAATGATCAATCCTATAATGGGCCGAATTGGAATAAAGGCAGCTATAGATGAATCATACATGTTGCTAGTTTATGCAAATTTGTTTATATAAGTGCACACCTCTAGCAAACAAAAAAATATTTACTACAAATAAAAATATTATAACAAATATTTAAAAGATGATATATCGTTTATTTTGAATTGAATATTCGGGAGACTGTGTGTGTGCAATATGATATAAGCGACAGAAATAAACGTTGACGGCGTCAAAAATTTCCCGCATGTTAAACGGTTCACCATATTTTTAACTATCGGAACAAAGCAGGTCATTTTAAGTATCGTATAGGAACAAAAATCTCTTAGCCGCCAAAAAATACTGTTATCGATCAATTATTATTTAAAAAGTTTAAGTTTTCGGTGTTTTGTTTTCAAACTGTTAGATCATCAAATTAATTGATATTTTGATGACAATTTGGAAAACAAAATATACTCTGTAGTGAGATATCTAATTTTGTGTAAAGGTCTAAAAGAACAACATTGTTAGGCCAAATATTTTAGGTCGAAATCTCCACGATATCCACACTTCACACTTAACTTAATAGTTTAAAATTCTAAAATTTACATCATAATGCATAACGCAATCATTTCGCACATTGAAGAGTTTTCCACACTACACGTGAAATTTATATCGAAAGCTGATAAAATCATACTTCGCCGCTATTTAGTCATAAAAGTACTACAGTACTCGCATGACGTATTTGAGAATTTCTTAATATGAATAAATATACTTATATTAGTAGTTGAATTCTAAAAATCGGCTCATTTTCTAAATTATAACA
This sequence comes from Philornis downsi, assembly GCA_019455685.1. Lineage (NCBI taxonomy): Eukaryota > Metazoa > Arthropoda > Insecta > Diptera > Muscidae > Philornis > Philornis downsi. The sequence continues at coordinate 207,520 of JAHXMU010000182.1, forward strand.
AATAATTAAAATCGATATATCTGCAATACGACGCGGTTCCAAAACTAGCCGGCTTAACAAAGTAGACACAAAGAAGATGGGGAACAATTTTCTTTATTTTTCAGCATAATCTCCTTGTAGTTCGATACACTTTTTCCTGCGATATTCAATAGTTTCTATACCCTGTTTATAGTCAGAACTGTCAAACTCCTTAAAATAGCCATCTTCCGCAAACTCCACCTATTCATTGTTGGAAAATACTTTACCTCCACTTACAACACTTTCTTTTTACCCCAATTCGGTCTTTTTTCCATTATTTAATGGAATAAATTAGCATAACATTCGCTGTTGATGGTTTTTCCTTTCTGAAGATGATCAATAAAAGTAATCCCATGCGCATCGCCATGACATTGTCTGCAGATGGAATCTTCTTCGCCTTCTTTGGACTATTCTCTGATTCCAGTTCACTGCCTTGACTGTTCCTTTGTCTCAGGTGTGAAGTAATGGACCCATGTCTCATCCATTGTTACAAATCGATGCAAAAATTCGGCTTTATTGCAGTAAAACATCGCCAGACACTACTGAAACATCTTCACGACGCTATTGTTACTATTAATTGCTATTGAAAGCCAGCGCGGCACCCATCTTGCGCACAACTCCCTCATCTTCAAATCTTTGGATAATATACGATGTATATTACTTTTTGAAATGCTTATCGTTTCAGCTATTTCACACACTTTCAGTCGACGATCATCCAATACCATTTTGTGACTTTTCTTATCCGTATATGGCGTGACCACTAAGGTAGACCACAATTGGTAGACCACTAAGGTGTTCGTCTTGGCGGTTGGTATGGCCTCGTTTAAACTCTGCTGTAAGCGAAGGAGCAGATTGGGATTGTTTAAATGAGGTGTTTGATCTATAATTTAATTTTCTGTTTTACGGGGGATGAGTTCAGTGCTCTAATGGGCAATTTTTCTACTACATCGGTTTTGCCCAAATTTGAACTTATCAATATAATTCGCTGGATATCGAAAAACCAAACTTTTCATTACGCTACAAATACTTCTTCAAACTTTTAATATACGCGGTGGCGCACGAATCGTGCAACAACCAAAAGACGGGGACCAATGGGGATCGTTATTTAAAGATGTTGAAAGAGTTGAAGGAGTTCAACAGAATTTTTCCAGGAAAATGGAGCAACTGCACACATAGCCAGACCGGTTTTGGCGGAGCTCCAACGAAAATTCTCAAAGAAAAGAATATCCAGAAATTCCATTTCCGTTGGCGCGAGCTGACTGCACTAGACTTTTGTTTATGGGATTATGTCAAGCAAGAGGTGTACAAACCAAAACCAACGAATTTGACTGAATTGAAGCAGTCCATTAATACAATAAATGAGGCGATCCCGCAATGAATAATTTCCTGATCAGGTGTCGAATGTGCGTAATGAGCATGTAGGTCATTTATGGTCTACCATCTGCAAAATCAATTAGTTACATAAAATAAGATTGAATTTTTTATACAATAAAAAAAAATAAATGAAATGAAACATATTGATTTAAAAAAAAATTATTTGAATTTCTTATTGTAGCACAATTGGTGCGCCATCCTGTATTTGCACATCCCAAAGATAATAACTAATGTTTACCCTTATTTGTTCGGTTTATTTGCACGCGGCAGGGAGCAGCGGATAGTCGCGATTATACTTTATTATAGAAACATATTGTATATAATGTTTGGAATTTTCGAAGCTATGACACGTATTCCTACTTATATATGAACGTATTTCGATCATCCAACAATTAGAATGCAGAGTACACGTATTAAAGCATCGCCATTTATATAAACACATCAAACAAATGCTATAATATGGAATGTTCCCCCTCGTCATAAAAAATATTTATTGTATGGCAAAGCAAGTTTTATACAGGTGTTTTATATTTATATTAATTGAAATATTTTTTGGCTAATAACTGTCATAAACAATTAAAACGATGCATCTATGCGTACAAGGATAGCACTTGTTCTCGAAATTAGAAAATTTAGTCAAAATGAACAAATAGTTATCGTTGCTGCAAAGGTATTTTGATTTGTTGTTCTGATTTTGTTTTTGGCCCATATTTTCTATCAAAATAAGGACAAAAAGTTCGTTTAAATATCTGTAATTAAGTTCTGAAAGAAGTTGAAATAGTGCGAATTTAGTTTAGTTGAAATTTGGTCATTGTTTCCTTTTTATACCTTCACCCGGAGGAAAGAATTAATACATCATTTTTAGTACTGCGAACGAAAATAGATTGAACTATAACACCCCTTAGAGTACCGCACACCTATTTGGCAAAAAATGGTGGTCCTTCTACATTTCCCAAACGGAAGACTTCAGAAAATTACAATTTTGTGCTTTAATTCAGGGTATTTTATTCAGCAATGCAAAAGTCCATTCTCTTGACTAAAATTTCTGTACTGGTTTCTCGAAAGCTTTTTTATCTCAAAGATTGTGGACAAGTGGAAAAATTTTGACTTTTGCGTTTCGTAATACCCTTACCGCGGCATTATTACCAGATATATTTTTAGCGGTTCGGCCAAACCATTTCCAGAAAACTAATCTAGAAAATTCGAAACTTATGTACAACTTTTGTCAATATCTCACAATCAATTTAAAGGATATAATCGATATTTTGAATAATTGAATTAATTAATTGAAATTAATATGGTCTTAAATTGTTTAAAATATCAGTTATATCTTTGAGTCTGTTATAAAAGATTACGGTCTAAAATTTTCAAATGCATTTTCATCCTACTGTTTTGAATAGAGCATTAGAAAGAATTTCTGAAATTTTACAAAAATAGTTGAAAATATTATTCAACTAGACCAAACAATGTATAACATGCCCATTTTCTACAATATTTGTCATGAATAGGACACAGACCATATACACAGATTGAAGAAAATACAGTGAGAACAATTATAATTCATTTGAACCACTTTGAGAAATTTATATTTTTATAAACAAAAAAAAAAAAAACTATTGATTTTCCGAATTTACTACGATTTAACGCTTGGTGATTAAACAAATTTGTCTTGTCTTATTTGTGACTGCGTTCCTAATCGGACAGAATTTTGCTGCTTTTTCATCTTTATTAAGCAGTTATCGGCCAAAAATAAAAAAGTAAATTCTTAGACTCAAATAACGTCGCCTCCATAACAGATAAATTTAATCTTTAAACTCGTTTCTTCTTTACCTCATAGAAGATTCATTAAATGGCATCAAATCCAGTTGCCCTTTGTTAACTTTGGTATCCTGCGTTGCTACAGAGAGTTCAAAATTGTTTTTTTTTTAAGTCTCATCTTTTTATGTCAATCGGATTATTGGTGTCGGAAATCCATAATTATTCCCGTTTTTTGTGCAGTAAACCACTGCGTTTCGTTCTGCTTTCTGGACAGTCTAAAACCCACAGCAAAAATATCGAAATGGAGCAGCGAAAGCTAATTATTTCAAAAGTTTGAAAATAGTTGGCATATTCGGAAAATAGTTGGGAATATTCGGTCATCTCTTACTCTGCTATCACTGTTAAATATTTCATAAGGAAATGTTTTGGTAAGACAGAAATTAGCTTTAATTGGAATTTATTGTTATAAACAAATGTTTTTGATAAGTTATTATTTCTGCCGTTGGAGGCAATATAGAAATGAAATTGAAACTCAAAAAATATAGATTTAAGTACGAGTATGCTAGATTTTCCTTTATTTATTTTTTACAACCATTTTTCTTTCCTAGCTACTTAACCCATATAATCTTGGGAACATATATTCTGTTTACTAAGCTAAATTTATAAAAATTTGATTTGTTTTAAGAATTTGACCAGATAGGTAAGACCTGAAAAAAAAAACCAACCAAGAAACTAAGCCCCTTCATATTCTTAGCTTCTTACCTTTCAAGCAGTTGTAATGAATTCGATAAAATTCGTTACACATCATGCACTTGATAAACCAATTTTAGAATGGAAATGTCACACCTCATGTGATGTGATTCGAAATGTAATTTGAACGGATAATGTTAACGTCCTCTCTGGTGACTCATATTTATGTTTTATTCAATTGCACTAAATTGAGTATAGTTTAGCACATCAGGTGTTTAGTAATCTTAGTTTTGCAAATGGAAATTATCTGGGTTGCCACACCCCTTAGGTTATCACAAATTCAAAGTGGGCGATTTAGCAAAAACTATTGTTTATCTATAATTTCTAAGCAGAAAAATTTAGTAAAGTATGGTTTTGCTTCTTTTGTTGCGCTTCAATTCTGAGCATTTTCTTATAAGGATCTAGCGTTTTACTACTCCCTAACGCACACTTTTGCATAAACGCAAGATGATGACGTTAGATGAAGGTGTATGTAAGTCAGTTCATCTGACTGAAATTTCTGTACTGAAGTTGTAAAATGTAGTTTATTTCATCAAAATTGCTAATTTCGTGTGAAAAGCAAAAAAACTATTGGTAATGCGAATTTAAAAATGTATGAGTAAAATCCAAAATATTTACATTTTCAATTTTCTGATTTTCGTTAGGATCTCGTTTAGCATCGCACGCACACCAATGTATGCATCGTATTTTTTTTAAATTATCAAACAACGCATGGAATCATCTTTTTAATGAAAATTTAACATGTTTATATATTGATTTATTAACAATTCATTGTTTGAATATTGTTAGCTAATAAACTAGATTTTGCCCATATTGTGCGCATATTTTTTGTGTTAATTTTTAGTTTTTTATGCTTATATGTTTATAAAACGAATAAGGTAAGAGCCACACAAATCTCAGAGAATCAAGGAAAGTTTCTGTATTTCCGTGTATTCTGCCGAAATCAAATGAAACAATGTCAACGCTATATTAGGATAAAAAAAATGTCATGTGAACAGTGTACAACATTTTAATAGTTAATTCCACAAAGTCAATACCCGTGATGCATCAGTTTAATGCTGTTCGTTGTAATATTCTGAAGTGTTAGAATAGATATTACAAAGGAAAGACTGAATTTCGGCAAATTAATCAATTTATGTAGGAGGTGCCAAAAAGGAGTGTGTTACAATCGCCAAGTTTTAAAAGTTTCATAAAGATTTATGACAGTTATCTTGCCTACAAAGTAGGCTGATGCAAATAACCCAATCGACTTAAAAAGTCGAAGAATGAGTAGACACTACAACGTAGTTCGCAATAGGAAAAGAATTAATAGTATTTAAAATAGGTTTACAAAACGATTTACAAATCACTCATCGCATACGAATTTCTTAGCACACAGCACATACGAGAGTTGTCACGCTATAATTGAAAGGGTAGCTTGCCGAATGTTTTGTACTTTTCTATACCTTGGGTGTATGAGTGTTAAAAACACATATCTCCCATTTACTCTAATTTCTGTTTTCTGAGAGATATTTTGCAAAATAAAAGTACAAACTCACATAAAAGTTTTGTATAATGAGCAAAAACAACTATTAGCTTTACGCAATATTTAATTTTTTCTATTGAAACATGAAAAACATGAAAAAGTAATATTATTTTCTATGCGAAACTGAAAAAACCAAAACAGAATTGTTTCCTGAGTAATAAAAAACCTCTACAAAATATTTTTTGAATTTAAAAAATAAAACTTAAATTTTTAAAACTCAAATTCCTTACGGTTTTTAGGTCCACACATCAAATTATCGATTGCAACCGATGGCTGTTATTTTTATTATATCTCAGTGACGCCTGGAAATATTGGGTCTATGTGCCGAATAAAGCAAACTGTTTCCTAAATCGATTAGACGACACAAAGCTTGTATTAGTAATGTCGTAAGAATCAGCGTAATTCCAATAGCAAATTTGCATTTGGCCTTATTAGTTCCTTACTTAGCATCCAACAATGTATTGCACTGTAGCAATTAATAAATGTTATCGGTATCACTTTAACTTACCTGTACTATCTCTTCCGTTGACAGAAAATTTCTCACTTTTCCTGATTATAGGAAGTTCATACTCCCTGTGAGAACACAGCCCCTTTACACAATTGCAGTAATTGAGGTTTAATATAGATTTTCTTTCCTTATTCGAACACAGTTGATTGCCCATAATTAAATATTTTTTATATGTTATTTGTAGCTTTGTGTAGTTTTTATATATAACACTTTATAATTATATATTTAGAAAACAAATTAAAAGGTGTTCACAATATTTACAAGCATTTTGCAATTTAAACACAACTTTACCGAACAGTTGACGACAGACGACTAAATTGACTAAATTTAAAATTTTCATAAAAAATCGACACAAAACCGGTTTGTTTGCATATATTGATCATTTTGTTTGTCGTCGAATACTAGCACTTTCTTATCTTTCCGAAATTTTCGAAATTCTTTCTCAGTTGTATTGGAGCCGAATTTATTAAAACAGTAAAACCAACATCGTGAATTTGTCTGTTTAATGCTGGGTTCCATTGAGTTTACTCACTAAATATTTAGTCAAGTTTTTAGTTTGCTAAAAATTAGTTATATTTTGTCTTGTTCGCCTTGTGCGTCTTACATTGTACGACAACTACCAATAATAGTTATCACTGCTCTCCCAAGCACATGGAGACGGTTAGAAATGACGACACAGATCGCCTAAGTTGTCGACGGACTGTTTGATATTCACTTCAATCCATAAACATTTGCGTATATGGATAACAAATTAAAAAAATGTAAACCGAATGCGAATACTCAATTGACAAATCTGTTTCATTTAATAAAATTAGTTTCTATTTATTGCAACAGAACTAAAAGCATAGGGAAAAAATGCAAACAAACAAATTGCTTCTTTTATGCCAAACAGTCCAAATAGAATGTAAAATCTGTATTTGCTTTGTTCTCTCCGAAGAAAGGTTCAATATTTAACATTTAATATTTTAATTCACAAATTATTTGGACAGATCTTTCGTCTGATGACACCTTTAGTGTTGGCTTCTGATTTAATAATATTTATATGCATTTCTCATGAATGACAAAATTCCACTAGAGGTCAATGGCAGCCTTTAGGTGCGACATCAAATACGGCTTATTGATTGCGTCAACTTCATCAATCGCACCACATATTTGTTATCAATGCATTTCACATATACGTATGTGAGTTTGTTAATTACATTATAAAGGTGTTATTAATTAATGGTGATTACTTACCATTTCCATTTAAACTAAATCCGCTCGGGATAGATCACAATAAATTATTCAACTAATGTATACTATTCCGATCATTTCGAAGAGGATACAACTTATTAGAAGAGTCCGTAACAGGGTCAAAATTCTAATCTTAATTTGTTTCAATTTTAATTTTTTTGCCAGAAGCGTTGCACTCATTAGATGGGCTTGATTGGCGTGTTGTTGACTGTTTTTTCTAGCAATCGCCGACAAAACTTATAAATTAGTGGCTACTCTTGAAGTCAATTATATTCTCTTCGTCATTACTACTATCTTTGGGTAAAACAATTGCTTAATTTGTAGCTAAACAACATTCACCTCACAGCTGTTAAAATGCATGCTAAATTCATTTCGAATAAACTGATTGAGCTCGATTTCCGCTTTCTTGTAACTAGGTTTATCAACCGCTCGGGGTGTGCCAAATTTGCCTGAACAATATCTTGATAGATATGAAACTAAGTATTTGTGAGTGCAATAGACTTCACTAATGGAAGGTACTAGAGATGGCATGGTTAGTTGGTAAATTTTTCTCAAGCTTTGCCAAATATTATAGATAACTAAACTAAACAAAAATCTAGATTACTAGTTACGAATTATAGAGGCAAGATTGAATTACGGAAAATCGACCAATTTCTAAGGGAGGTGGCAGAGAGAGGAGACAATGCTGTCCATTATTATTCTGAAACGTATCTTAGCAAATGCTTAAACTGTATATGGGTAAATTCGGTCATTGGGGATACAAGATCTTTTTAAAATTTTGCCAAGCATTATAAGAAAATGTAATGGAAACAAATTAAGAAAAAATTATTAGAGCTAACAGAAGGAGTGGGTTTGTATAACCCGTTTACAATTCCTGGCCACGATTTCGCAAAATATTCGGTTGTGCCAAATTTTAAAAAGTTTCATAAAGATTTACCACAGTTATTGTTTCTACGATCAATCAGCCAGACAAACGGATATTGCCTAATCGACTTAAAAAGTCTAAAACAAATTTGGTCAAGCACGCATTCAAAATAATTGCCGTTAACGTTACTTATGCGCCCCCTATAGTTTAAACGTTGTTAATAGGTTAAAAAAGTTTTATATTCAAATCGTTTGGCAAGTTTTTTTTTATATGAAGAAACTTCTCATGAAGAAAAATTTCTCATGCATAAATTGTCTTTTAAGATTCTTTTTATACGAGGCAGTGTCTTGGAAGAAAACTCTTACTTGAACAGTTACAATAACAAATGAATAATTCTAAGAAATAGCATTCAAAAAAAAATTTGTGTGCAAAAAGTATTTTTTTCAAGCTTTTTATTAACTACATTACATTACAACATTAAAATGTATGTATAAGAAATTAATAGGCAGAGTGAAAAAATTTAAGCTATAGAATACGTTCTTGTGCATCATTTGGTTTTAACTCGTGAACCAGTTAATTCTTATATGGGAAAAGATGCAACATAGGCAAAACTCTTTGCAAAGACCGCCTAGATATCTCCAACTGCTGAGAACGTCGCACAGTGTCGTGTATTCATATAAACGGTGGCCAAAAATAGAAGGAGTTTTCAGAAAAGAATGAAAATTAGTACACATTGCTTTTATAAGTAGGAAAGAAAAAAAAAACCAAATTTAGAGAAAATCGGTCCAAGGACACGCCCATCTCCCATATATCCTGTAATGAAAAAGCCTTATTTTTTCCAAAGTTGTTTCTGGAATTTAACAAAACTTGGCTCGATTAGTCTCTGATATATTCCGGATAACTTTAATAAATTTTATGAAATTATCTCAAAGGACACGATTACCACCCTTATATCCTTGATACGAAAAAGATGCAATTTGTCCACGAAAATTGTCAATACCTCTTTCACATTCTTTTAACTTTTTCAATAAGTTTCCTATTTTTATCTGTTCCGATCCGATAAGATTGAAATTTTGCATGTAAATATATTTAGTTATATTGTAGCATATTGCCAGTTTAAAAAAAATCGTAAAAGCCCCCCTCCCATACAAATAACATAAATTAAAAAATTATTTTAATTTGAAAATTGTGATCATATAAGAGCAAAATTTTCCAAAAATTATTAATTCAATGAAATGAAATTTAAAAACATGAATTTTATTTATTTAACATAACATATTCAATATACATACATACATAAAATATATACATATATAGTAGGTATTACAGGCAATAAAAATATATTAATCATCACTTTCAGATTCTACCAGATTCGCTGTTTTTATGCTCTGAAATCTTTCTTTTGTAACTAAATACTCTTTCAGATCATTTATATCACTTTTCCTTAAAAGTATTTTCTGACTATGCATCGAAATTGATGGCTCTGACTGCAGAATAAGATACTTTATTAGGTCTCCCATGGAGGCAATCCTACATATTTTTCTCGTATGTTTCAATCTTGCATTTCTTATAATCTTATGATTTGTCTCTATTGCTTCTTCTGATAACATTCCAATGGGAATAGTGGAATATTTAATAAAATCTATACCATGACCTAGAATTTTATGCACAATTGAAGGCATATAATACCAAGGATATAATTTGAAATATAAAAGTGCTGTATCTTTTAAAAGCTTTTCAAAATTTGATGTATGTATATAATGACCACTTGAAAGTGTTCTTAAAATAATTGAAAAATATTTTATTAACCTTACATCTACATTAGTAATCTGAGCTGAAAGTTCGACATTGGAAAAGAAGCGCCTTGCAGTATTGCCATCATTCGTTATGCCATACCCCGTCTTAACCTTATCAACTATAAGACCCACTTCAGACTTAAATTTGCTTGAATACTTCTCTTTTGCTCAGCAACCAGATCTTTATCTTCTTTTCCTACCACTTTCCATTTCTTTATAGGCTGTTTGTAAGAAATATGCAAAATGCATTCAAAACATTTGATCTGTCTCTAATGCGATGATATTTAGACCAATTGTTAAAGAATTTTAATAGAGTAAGCTTTATTTTCTGTTGTTCACTTTCTAATAATACTCGTTTAAAATGCTTTTCGACAAAATCTTTAACATGATGCATAACATCGCATGGTCTGTTTTGCTTTACCTCTAGCCACAATTGAAAAATAGTGCGAATCCGCAATGAGGTTGACACTGAAAAACAATCATAAAAGAAATTCGTGCAAAATCGAGCAGCGGAATTTTAAATATATTAAAATACATACTTGTAGCTACAAAATACCAAAAAATTGGAAAAGTGTTATCTCTACTTTCTTTTAAATTCTCTACGAAAGTTCGCTGTTGCTGAAAAATCTTGACAATGTCTCACTACTATCTTTTTCTAACGGGATCTGACATATGATCAATATTTGTACAGAAAAACAGTGTTGTAATTATAACTAAAGGCACCACTTACACCCTGTTATACATTTTGGTAGCCGCTACATTCAAATAATGAAATTTTTAGTATTATAAATGAACCTTAAATTTGGAGCTTTTCCATAAATTTCGTATGCTGTACACAAACCTTAACTTTGAACCACTGTAACTTTAAAATTTAGAAAAAGTTTTAAAAGATATTTTAGGTATGATCTAACCAGAGTGTTACAAAAAAAAATTAAAAAAAAAACGTTCGAATTCTAACATTGACGTTAACCATTTTTGGCCACCCTCGCGACACAGTGCGTCGGCTGGTGAAAGTTTCGGGGTTTTCCTCAATGCTTGCTTGCACTCGGGCAATGGTCACTTCATTTCGAACTGCACGAGGTCTTCCAGCACGCGGAAGATCACAGACAGCCCCCCGTTGCCCAAAACGCTGAAACAATCAGTAAATTATTGGAGCGCTAGGAGCATTTCGAACATGAAAGAAATTTCGATATGATGTGAATAATCGAATGCTGACTTTCAAAGTAAAATTGAGCAACTTTGGTTCTTTGTTCTGAGCTGAGCCTTTCCATCATAAATTTCCCAAGTATTATTTAGTTAATTCTGTAAAGAGACGGAAAAAAAACAAACAAAAAATGTATTCACTGATCAAATCTTAACGTTGTTTATGCGTCACCCTATAGTAAGAACTGTTAAACTCCTTAAAATAACATTTTCTTTTTCGCCAAATGTGGTGTTTTTTCTCCATAAATTCATATCTAAACGCTGCAACAAATTAGCATAATATTCGCCGCTAATGGTTTTCCTTTTTGAAGATAACTGATGAAAACAACAACCCCCAAAAACAGACGCTATTACAGTACCTGAAGATGGCCTCTGCCTTCTTTCGACACTATTCTCTCATTCTAGTCCACTGCCTTGAATGTTCCTTTGTTTCAGGTGTAAAGTGATGGACCCATGTCTCATCCATGGTTATAAACCAACGCAAAAATTATGCTTTATTACGCTGAAACATCGCCAAACACTCTACTGGAAGATCTTCACAACGCTATTTTTGATATTAATTGCTGTTGAAAACCAGCGCGGCACCCCATCTTGTGCACAGCTTTATCATTTTCAATTTTTCAGTCAATATGCGTGGTCATCATTTTATGCTTACGTCAGCTCGTACAGCCTCTTTTAAACTCTGCTACTCTATATTTTACAATCGTAAACGAAGGAGCAGACTCCCCCAGAGTAGAATCTAGCACGGCTTTAATATTGGTTGGACGGAGACCTATCAAATGGAAATATTGAATTACATAACGGTGACCAATTTTCTCCATGTTCACAAATTCACTGAGATCGTTTACTTTTGATGGCTCAAATAAAAATACTAAACAACTTGGCTTCTTGAAACTTAAAAAAAGTGTTTTACAAGGTTGACACTTTTGACCAAAAAGATTTTTTTCAAACACCATCTATACGTCAGGTCGGCCTCGTATATATAATATAACATTTTATTAAACATTCAAAATTTAATTTAGAGAATTGTTTACAGTTTCACGTACATATCTTGTCGGACATTACATTTGTGTAAGTTTTTTTTGCGGTGTTGCCATAAAACTCATGATGCCCTATATATTTTTCTGATTATTCAGATTTCATATTCTAATTCAAACCTCTATCAAGCCGATTAAGAAATTACACACTAACATTTTTGTGCGACTTGATCTGTAAATGGATAATTTGATAAAGTCTTCATATTGAAAGCCAATTTACACAAATATGACGGAGCTTATTTAAATTCGTCAGATTTATGTGAACTGTTGCTGAACATAATAGCAATACCGGTATATACCTTACATTATAAAGCACCCTATGTGCCATTAGTACACAAAAATGGAACACTGTAAACGCAACGCGTGTCAAATGAAACAGCTGGACAGCTGGCTACAATGAAACTGTCAATTTTTCTTTTTTTTTGATGTAATTAGGTTTAGTTGGGTTTATTTATATTTTTCTGCAAAAAAGATGTCTGAGGCGTTGGAACAACAAAATGATGAAAGAGAAGCTCTGCAATCAATATACGAAGGTGATGAAGATTTTAAAGAAATCAACAGCACAACGTTTCAGTATAAGGTAACGATATTACCCAATGGCAAATGCTTAGTACTTCAATCATCTCTTTCAAGTATGGTGAGGAAAACAGCCACAAGTCCTTCTTGATAGAAATCCAATGGGGAGAAAACTATCCCAATGAGTTGCCCACAATAAATATGGATACATTTTACAATAGGCAGCTGTAAGTATATGTTGTCTCTGTGCCGCCCATTTCAACTAAATTGTCGAATTCTTCGGTAGTTTGGCACCCGTTAAGCAGGCAATCAAAAATGTTCTTTTGGAGGAAGCCAGACAGTGGATAGGATGTGGTATGACATACACCTTGTTTGAATGTCTTAAAGAGCGAATAGATGAACTAACAAGTGAGCAACCTGAACATGTATCGCTGCAATCGATAGATTTGGATAAGGTGGGCGTAAGTGCAATAACAATATCAGATCCTGTGGATAGCAAAAAGAAGGAAGTGAAGAAAGAGCAACTTACAAAAGCCCAAAAGCGACGGCAGTGGGAGAGGGCTGACCATAAAGGCGATCGTCCCAGAGGCTGGGACTGGGTTGACATTGTAAAACATTTGTCGCAGACGGGTTACAAAGAGAATCAAACTGCAGCGTCTGTGACGCCACTGCAACCATTAAACAGCTAGTAACTTACACAATTTATTGGTGTCCTCAGAACTGCTGCCTAACTATAGCATAAGTTTGATATACACGTAGATATTTTGTAAAATGAACCAAACAGCAATACGGATAAATTGAAATTTGTAATTGAAATAAATCAATGTGGCATCACTCGACAAAATGCACAAATATGCAAGGGTTACCAGAGTTGTTGTTCCACCAGGCTCATAGAAAAAGCTTCTCGAAGAAGACTAAGAAATTTATAAGGAGGTAGCAAAATACCGCTATTAAAGCACTCGAATATTTAATTTTGTAAATTTTAATCCCACAGGAACTATATATTGCTTCGCAATTATCGGATTGATGGCGTTTACTATTCGATATCGGTGTAGAAATCTTATCGAAATATTGGCAAATAAGTTACGAAGCGGAACAATGCTTTATATTTTTTAGATATAGTTTTTTAAACTTTATGCCTTAGCTATTAGCCAAGGTCGCGAGAGTGTGCTGTTGTCAGAAAACAGTGCTCACATATCGTGCTCATCTAATATCTCTACGCCAATTTCAAAATGTGAATTTAATATAGGGACAATAAAAGATAAAATCAACTTTTAATGTTCTAAGCTAAGTGTAGAAAAGTAACTTAACACCATTTGTTTTTTTTTTTTTTTTTTTGTTCAAATTTGTTTCCTGCCACGCTGACCTACTCCGACATTTTTTTTTATGAGAAGATAAAGGCAACATTTTCTTACCGTGCTTGGTATGTTTATTAATCTGTATGAAAAGTGCCGTTTCTATATGGAAAGTGCGGTTTACATATTGTACGTTATTTGTGTATAGTAGCCTAAGCCGTTTTGTCCAATCCGTTTCCAATACAACCGAGTTTCATCGCATTTGTATCCCTGCAAACCGTGTCCGGTATAAGGACCTTACCACAATTTTAAGGCTCTGTAAGGTTTAACAGCTAATTTGAAGGAAAGGAAAGTAAAGTATGATGAAACTCTATCTAAATATAGCAAATGAATAATACATTTATTTGATATATTTCCCCTAATTATAAATAGCAAACAGTCCATACTGCCTTCCTTGTTTATCGATCGAACATTAAAATTCCTTTTTTTTAATTTAATTTTTAATTTATTTATTAGGGATTGTGATTTTAAGCCTTAAGGCCGATTTGATTAAATTACAATATTACAACATATATTCTTCATAATTCAAAAGCAAATGCATTATACAACTTTATAATACTAATGTTATAAAAAAGTTTGTGTATCTTAATACCAAGAAAATATGATTTGTAATATGACGATCTACTTCACTTATTAGAATTTTTCACTAAGTAAGTTTTTTCCTAAAATACGAAATTATAACTTTAATTGGAATTTACAGCTACTCCATAGCATAACGAAAAATTTAATAACAGATTAAATGGCAAAAATTAATAACTCCAAGTAATTTTTGTAAGATTTTAACTAAGTAATTGGCTATACAAGTAATGGCTCAAAAAAA
>JAHXMU010000182.1:222287-257407 GCA_019455685.1 Philornis downsi
AAAAAATAATAAATTTTGCGATAATCATTTCCCCGTTCAGAATGAAAGAAAAGACTATCCGACGGCAATATCAAAGAAAAAAGTCTCAAGCGGATAATTATAGATGAGGAATATCATTGAAATACACAAGAAGTCTCTTCTTGTAAGTGTTTTGAGATAAAGAAACAATTTTAATGTGATTGGAAGTTTCTTAAACTGTCTGGCTGCTCTTACTTGAAAAGATCTACTTATATAATATTTTGTGTTATGAATAATCAATTGTTTAATGCGAATTGATCGAGTAAATTTAAATAATTCTGCAAGAAACAGCGGTGATTGATTTTTAATAGAATTAAAAAACAAAAGCAACGCTGTTAAGCATTCTCATCGTATTTTTTTTCCAACAGATACTTATTTTGACATAACTTTGTTTTAACTATAGCTTTGTACGCAGTTCCAAAAGAATTTTCGTTTTCCACAAAAGAATACATTTTACAGCTGAATTTTTCGGCCGTTTACCAAGCAAACCACCATCCATTTCATAAATCATCGAATCAATTACAACGTCAAACTGACATCACGTACCCATGTCTGATAAATCTGATGACAAGTCTGAATTTAAGTAGCGATGGCAACTCTATTCATTGTTGACAAAATTTTCCACGCGTAGAGCACGTTTATTTTGTTTGAAAACATTCAGCTCGACTTAATTTTTGTTTCGAAGCTGACCTGAACAAATTTGTAATTAATTAGCATAGAAATAAAGTCATGGTTAAAGATATTAAAAAAGAAAAAACAGACGTCGGTGAAGACGTAAATGGGAAAACGGAAGAATCTGCTGCTTCCCTTGACCAAAGCAAAGGTAAGCTTTCGAAAAGTCACAATTGCAAGATAACTGAGTACATGTTTTTAGAAAATGTGGTAACTGAAACTGGACCTACCAAGCAGGAGAGCCATGTTAGCAAAGTACCAATTGAAATATTGAGCGTAGAACTCGTGAAATCTTCGGGTGACTCGGTACACAGCGATGTCGAAAAATCAGCGAATGAGCCGTGTCTTCCACGTGGTATCCAAGGTGATCAAATCACCAGCTCGTGCAGTTCAGACGGAATTAGTACGGTTGTTGTAGAAAAAAATGTTGGCAATGTTTATACAATTCCGGATGGAGGAAGCAAACTATCTGCTAACATACATAGTACAGCTGATGGTGAAGACATGCAGGAAAGCCCCAAAGGTCTCAAGGATGATACAGAGCCAAGCGAAACAAGAGTTGTAGACCAAGCTGACGTACCTCTAACCAAAGATGTAACAAATCCGAAAAATGATAAATATGTAGATACGGATTCTTCCACACCTGAAAACCACGCAACTGCCTCTGCATTGGAAGGAACGCCATCTGAAGGGGCTACGCACATTTCCGAAGGCTTTGAAAATGGTAAAATTTGTGTAAATGCCAACAATACCATTATTGAAAGTGAATCTATGGAAATAGATACGACAACTAATTCAGCTAATGGCTTAAGTCTATTGGCCCAATATGGCTCAGATAACGAGGAAATCGAGTCTGATAATGATTCGGTTATTGAAGTGCCACCTTCAGCAACCCAAGACTATCGCTCTAATGTAGTCGAGATAGATTCAGACTCCGATTCAGATTCTAGCAGTTCGGAATCCGATGTCGAATATCTGAAAGAACTGCGCAAGACCATAGAAAAACGTATAGAAATTGACGATGATGACGATGATGAAGGCGATAACAGTGCACAAGTTGGCACTAGAAAGAAACCAACGGCTAAGGTAAAAGCCAAGGGCGAGTTGCTATTGGAAGATTTGCCACCCATTCAGGATTTGCAAATAACGGTACCGGAAAACGAATGTGTAGAATTGGGCAAAATTCATTCAATTGTGGATCAGTTGGTATTGGTTAGTGCTCTGCCCAATTCGGTGTTACTAGATTTGGAAACTGTACTATTTTTGGACAAAGGCCAGCGGGTACTAGGTGAAGTTTTTGATGTATTGGGCCAAGTAGCTGATCCCTTGTATTGTATACGTTTCAATTCCAATGAACAAATTAATGAGAAGAATATCCATGTTAACGATATAGTTTATTTGGCACCAAAAACACCCTATACGCAATATATAGTATTGTCAAGTCTAATGAAAATGAAAGGATCTGATGCTTCGTGGGAAAATGATTTGGAACCGCCACCGAGATTTCTGGATTACTCAGATGATGAACAAGAGCAGTTGGCGCGGAGACAGCTGCGTAACAAAGACCGGCCGGTGGATCACGACGACCCACAGAAACGTGTCAAAACAGATACTGAGGAACCACAAGTGTATTCCTACGGCAGGCCACAAAGTGCGCCAACAAGACATCGTTATCCCCCCTCTACAAGAGGTTTTAACGGACCACCAAATCGTGGTAGCTATAACCGTCCCCCTCGTCAACAATTCAATCCCCAATATGGAAACCAACAAACTCCCGCAAATCACCATTCCAGTTCTTGGCACTCGAATTATTATCCCCAGCATTATGCAGCTATGCCACCACAAAATATCGCATATCCCGGAGGTTATCCCTCCATGCCAGCACAGGCGTATTCCCAAATTCCAGTATATCCCATGGCTATGCCTTATAATTTACCACAGCAACACATCAGGCAAAATAATCATCCCCCTGAACATAACCAATATTCACCAAATGTCTTTAGTAATCCCGGCCATTTTGATCATTCACTATCACCGCCAAATAGTCAATAGATATTTTAAGATATTTACGAAACACTTCTTCGCGCTATCATAAAGCTTTATTCTTAAATTGTAATTATTTTGAAATAAAATGTACTGGAAGTTACATAACGTCCCACGAACACAACAAAAATATATTCGTGTTAAACTTTATTATTGTTAAGATGTAGTAATAATGGTTTAGCTTGGCGGTACACATTTCGTCCGCAATTTACCATAGGTGGATACAATCGATGCGTAATGGACGTTGCTTTCCAGGACACTGGTATGTGTGACCAAAGTCTTTAAGACATTGTTCTATGGTCAGCTATGGTCACTGCTATATGAACACTGTTTTATATGAAAAGTTTCTTTCAAGGTGCAGTTCTATATTTAAAAAAATTTGCAAGACACTATAAAAACTTTCTTCCAAAACACTGTAAGAAAAGTCTCCTGAAATAATGTTCTACAAGGGTTAGATTTTATTTATATAAGAAACAGTAATACTAAGCTTTTAAGGCCAAAAATGCAGATTAAATAGCGATAAGTTTCTAAGTATCGTTATAGATAATCAGGAATTTATTATATATATATATATAAATTTATATATTTTATAAATTTATTTTGTAAGAAAAGTGCCTTCTGAGTCAACTTTTTTCTGCGCGAAAAGTTTTCCCCAGGATAATATTTTAAACGAAAAGTATCTTTCAAGACAGTTCCTGTATGAAAAGTGTTTTCAAAGGCTGTTTTCTTTATCGGAATCGCGTTCCAAGACTACTTTCTATATGAAAAGTGTTTCAAGGAGCGCAGGTGAATTCCAAGACATGGTAAGAAGTCTTCCAGAACAATTTTATTTTTTTAAGTGTCTTGAAGGCGATGTTCTTGTATGAAACAAAAATTACAGAATTCTGCAAAGCTTTTGGATTTTTTGAGGCGTATATATTTTGCGAAAAGTATTAATAAAACGCTGTTAGTGTTTTCTATTTTGTAAATTCATTTGTTTAATCAAAAACATGAAATTTTTTTATTTAAAAAATATTTGAACTTTCATAAAAATGTACATTGATATAATAGGTATGGGACATTAAAAATTAATATATATGTATATATATCTGTACGTAAGTGTATATATTTGATTTGTTAATATTCTAACTTGTCAAAAGTAAATTGGTGTCGTTGTAATTTGTATTCCTTTACTAACGGTAAATGGTGTAGGCACAATAATGTTTATTGAAGCTTAATTTTTGGGGTTTAAATTAGGGGTTGTGTAATTGCATTCAAGGTAAATATTAGAAGCTTAAAATTGTATTTGCTAACATTTGAATGTGATTTATGTATTGATTTACAAAAATTTATTTAAGGAATATGATTGTGGTTTGTTCTCCATTCATGGAAGGGTTTCCCTAATTAGGATTGGAAGTGATAGCAAGTTAATTGCACTCATGATAATGTTTAGTCAGATTTCGCCATACACTTTGTGTAATTTTCTATGATATTTGATCGTTGCTTCAACAAAACTACCACAGCTGTGATGTTGTCCTGTGAGTCGCCCTGTTTTGCCAGCTCTACCAAGTGTTTGGGTATATCTTCAAAGGACTGTTTTGTATCAATTAAAGCTTTGTACACACACTTAACTATATCAGCTTCTGAAACATGATCGCACAGGCCATCGGAACCTAAGACCAGGAAATCGTGAGATGGCTGCAAAGGGACATCCACAAAATCTGGTTCGGCTATAACAGCCCTAACCGAGAAATCACCAATGGAACGGGAAACATTAATAATTCCATTAACGCGCCATTGTCCATGGGCGAAGATAACAGCACCTCCGGTTTCCGTTGATTCTATGCGCTTTCTCTCATCCATAGAGTCCGGTTTGTGGGGCTTTACCAATTGCAGTGACACTGTTGGAGATACTAGTAGACACCGCGAATCTCCCACCCACGCCACATATAGGTGATCCATATCGTTGGGATTTGATTTCAAAAGAGCACAAACAGCGGTAGTTCCACTTCCCAGCGACTTTTGAGTGAAGTTTTGATCCGCTTTAATAAAGCTGGCTTCCAGTACCTCTCTGTAGAAATCTGTCTCTTCCTCGGCGGAAGCTTTCGAGGTATTCTTCAGTTGCTCAGAAACAAGAAAGGGTATTTGATTGGCGGCATATGTCGCCGCTAACGCACCCGAGTGGCCGTCAAATACGCCATAGAAACTATACTGCTTTTGAAGACCGTACATGTCGCTAAACCTAGGAATACATATATGCCGATCTTCCATTTTGCGGGGTTTGTTTTTGATAAAAGCGACCGCATGAGATGGCAGTATTCTTATTTCCTCTTCAGGCGAGGAAATCCGTCGTATACAATCGGCATAGTTTTTCAAATTATCTTCTTTAGAATTGTCCGACAATCGCACGACTAACTTATCTACATGTTCACCTATGAACTTTTGAACTTTTAACAGATCAAAGTATTTCGTCTCTGTATCACCACTCGACTCTCGTTTCACTGTGGATGATTGCAACTCTTCCTGGACTTTTGCATTTCTCAGTTCTTTGTTGATTTCATCTTCCGCTAACTTCGCTACACCTACTAGGAAGTGCTCCGGGCACTGCCGCATGGTTAGCTGTTGCCATATACACATTAAAACCTCTGCCTTAATCTCTTCGCCATTCAAGGGATACGTTTCGTTATTATTCCGTGTTAGTATCAAAGAGCGCAACTCGCCTCCGCCCCCGTTGCATGACATAAGGGCACCCGTTTTTCCGACATTTCCTTCGACAGCAGCACAGCCACCACCACCCACCTCATTAGTCACAGCATCTTTCGTCAAGTCACGTAGAAACTCTTTGAAATCTTTCAAATACCTGCACTCATCTGAGCAGAGTGTTAATACCTTAGCATTTGCAGAGTCATTTTTCGTGGTGCTCATTGTTTATTTCGTTTCACTGCTTAATCGCTTATGTTTTTAGTTTATTGCTACTTTAAGAATTTTCCAAACATGTTTACTTTACGCAATAGATTTGTGTATGTTGTATTTATTATTATTATTGCTTTTTCTGTTTACATTAGCTTCCTTACTTTTCTGTCATCGCCGTTAAAATTCTTCTACACCAACACTGCGACCACAACAAAACACATACCTTCACCCGCTAGTAATAACAACAACCACTTAATAAAATGTCAAAACGTATATGAATTCTGTGTTGGTAGTGTTGTAATGTTTACGGCGCTAAAAATGTACGTCATGGCGTAGACAAGCTCTCACAAATAGAACCGTTAGTCAAGTGTTTGGCTTCAATCGTCGTGATTTGTTGTAAATTGTATTAATTCGTAGATGTAGTTTATAGCAGATTTAAAGTTATCATCACGAACAGAAGAATTTGAATCAATAAATTTGCTCAAGGTAAGTGATATAATTGCTTGCATTTGTAAAAAGTAGAAAATCTAATTTTAAGACGTCAGAATATGCAAGTTTGTGTGATAATAGTTACTACACTATAGCACGAAAGTGTGCAAGAAAAAAAATAGTCAACTAATTTTATGGCAGGTGGCTTAAAAGAAGTAGCAGCCATGCGGTAGTGAAATGCTTATAACTTGCCGCTTGTAGTAATTTTAAGTTTTTAAACATTTGCAATTGTGCAAACTACCTGGAAAACTGCTAATGTAATAAGATTCAACAAAGATGTGAAAGAATATACAATATGTTAATAAGTTAACCAGAAAATATTTTACAAGGCAAGGAATAAGGCTAAATTTGTGATCAGAAAGGAAAAGATTGGTGCACATTCTAGCGCACTTGGGTGTAAATCTACGAAAGAATTTTGAAATTTATTAACAACTAATGCGTTTTCTTCAGACAAACCTTTTCCGAGTGACGTGAATGTTAATGAACTAAATGTTTGTAAGCTATCAATTGGATTCATATGGTGATAATGTTATGGAGAAAGCATTTCTAATGAATAAGTCTAATGCATCTAATGCGGATTTTCTTTAAAATATTTAAAATTAATAATCCCTTACATTTCAACCCATTTGCTGTATTATGTGAAAACCATCTTGACTACATATGAGTATCCATCAGCATAGAAATTAGAAAAAATAGTCCTTTTGGTAAAAAAGGACTGAACACAGTCTGTGGGCAGTTATAGGCCGATTTCAATTCTGCCAAAGATTGTGGAGAATATTTTGAAGATTCAAGTAACCCAATTTCTTGAGGTTAGATCTTTTTTGAATGATTGTCATCAATGCGGATTCAGAAAGGATAGAAGCACTACTTCTTTGCTACTAGATCTGACTGAGAAAATTTCAATGGGAGCAAATTATGTATATTGGTGTCATTGGATATGGAAAGCGTTTGATCGAGTGGATTATACATTTTTGATTTTTTATAAGTTATATAATTTTTACGGTTTTGCAAACAATGCTTGTGGTTTAGCTTACTCCTATCTTTCAGGAAGGAAGCAACAAGTTTGTGCCAATGGTAGATATAGTAATGAGCTCAGCGTAAAGAGTGGGGTGCCGCAAGGTTCAGTCTTGGGCCCGATTCTTGTCACTCTTTACATCAACGATCTTTTTCCAAAATTTGATACTCTGTGTAAACCGTATGTCTTTGCTGATAATCGGTTGCTATTTAAAGGGAATTATCAGTTTATAGGCGTTCTTGAGGAGAAAATTAGTTATGTGCTTGATAGGTTACGTGATTGGATGTCGGAGAACAGACTTTGTGCCAATACTTCTAAGTCCAAAGCTATGATTTATTCGAAGCACATTAATCACGTTTTGAGAAGCACATTAATCACGTTGTTTTTGTGTTAATTATGAATTGTGGGAATTATACACAACTAATTTGTCGCTCCCACTGTATGTGTAAAAGCAACTGGTCGCTTCTTCCCGTATCGTTTCAGGCAATGACGTCACATCTACTGCAAATGGGTTACTTATCAGTTTGTTGGTTATAAATAACTTGCATGCCTTCGCGCCCCTCTGAGAGTGTCTCTGAAAAAAAGCTTTTGCAATTTGGACTGAACTATATCATTCAATATTTAATTTTGTCTCATTATTTTTATTTCCCTCCATTTCGCCTATTTTTAGTGCACTTTAATTTGAGCGTTATAAGTTAATAGTTACTAGCTAATTTGATGTTATATTCTAAGTTATATTTTGTTTTTTAATTCCAGTAGTATTTATTTTATGCATTTTGTAATTTGCCTATTATTGGCCAAAAGGCTTTAAATTACAAGACTGTTCAATAAATAAATGAACGAATGAATATGCAAAACATAATATATAACAAAAACTGGATTTCATTAACACTAAGATTTTTTCATAGAAAGTACCGTTTTTTATTTACATGGAGTCAATGTTCTGCGTATTTAAATGAATTACACTGTTAAAATATCGACATTTTGAAAAAATTTTTGGCAAATTTTAAATTTATTTACATGGAGTCAATGTTCTGCGTATTTAAATGAATTACACTGTTAAAATATCGACATTTTGAAAAAATTTTTGGCAAATTTTAAACACGAGGAGATTCCTTTTTATCTTCTAATCCCACTTGTCGCCTTCGTTGTCATTACTTAATCGAAGTGAATAATTTTTTAGTATCTTATGCTGAATACGTTGATAATTTGTGAAACAATTGTGCAGTTCCCTGTTGAACTGACGCAATTCTCACAGGGTCTAGTTCAATCACTTCTACAGCGGCATATAAATATCCACACAACTCATCCTTTAGAATTCATACATAAATTCATTCATTTAAAAATCTTCATGTCCCATCTGTTTGCATCAGTCATTTCTCAATTTCTTTATGTAGTACTGTATTTTTAATTGATTTATTCGTTAGATTTATAGGTTTGCATAATACTTTCGAAAAACTGTTATCTTCCTTTGCTATGTTCAGAATAATTCCACTCTTAGTCACAATCTATAGGAACAGATTCACTTGTTTCTGAAATTGGCTTTGTAAGTTTTTGCAGCGACTGAGAAAACTACACTTGATAACAAATTTTAATTTCATCAGCTCAATTGAAGGACGTTTCTTTTTGGTGACTAGATTTCGTCACAATGTTTACTACTTTCGTACTTGTGTCCTAAACAGCCGTAAAATGGTAAAATGGTGGTAAAATTAAAATTAAACGAAGATTACTTAAAAACAATGCTTTTCTATACAATAATAATAATTTCTCTGTATTAGAAGGCTTCACTCAAACCCACAAATTGGCCTAATCGTACTTAAACTTAATGTATTCAAAACCATAACATATTTTCAAGATGAATTACCTATTTTTAGAGTTGCCATTATTTGTATAAATGAAACAATTATAACGATTTATGAAGACCATTAGTAGCAAGTTTATACTTCGAAAAAGTCCTGTAGATTTTAAGCTATTTGAAAACATGGTCCGTTGTGATTAGGCTGGTACTTTATTTAGCCAAAGTATGAGGCAAAGTTTAATTTAGCACTGACCAAAGCAGTGGTTTTGAATGTGTGACTACCATACCGTTCAAAAGTTACGAAATCTCTGAAATCAAGCTATTTAAATATTTTATCAACATATTTTTTTTTGAAAATATTTTTTTTGAAATAAGTTAATTGGGTGAAATTAAACAAGTTGATTTTGATGAGACAATGTTTACATTAAAAGCTATTTTATTTAAAGAAATTTACGAGTTATTTGCCCAAAAGTTTAATTCAATTTTGAATTTGCATTTTTAACAAACATTGGCAAAATATCCAGTTTTATTTCTGGCATTATGACTTTTCTATATGATACCTTTGAGTAAAAACCTCCAGTTTACTGGGGTCCTACGTAAGCAGTAAACAGTTATTACAAACGATTATATTTGTTGTTTTGCTTCGGCTTTTTTTCACTATCATTTACATTATGACGTTGTTTGCAGCCTCTCTTTATTAAATGATTTATGATCTTTGCCTTAGATAATGGGGATATTGACAGTGCAGGGATACCAAAACAAAAGTAAGCTAGGATTTCAACGATCAGAGATTTTTTCGCTTGAGACAAAGCGTGAGCAATGACAAGTATAAACATGTATGTATACTACATTTTTTTATATTTATATTTTATATTTTAAGGACAAAGTCATTTTTCGTTGAATACAAGATTTATCCGACCAGATTATGATTTTGCTTATCTTGATATACGTATATATGATGCAGAGTTATAGCTATTTGCACAAAAAGATGAATCTGTCCGGGCAGGTTACATCATCTGCTTATGACATTGCCCAATATTGTGCGCTTTATTGCTAGGCAGATAGGGCCAGCCTCTGATGAAGCCGTAATTTTGTTTGTAGGGATTTGAATTGTTCATTAAATCCCCTTCAAAGTCCATATTTACTCCTATTTGCGAGTTATATTCTTCTTCTAATTTTATGGATGACGTTTTTCATTTTACTGAAATGGGGCGGAGCTAGCTAGGTAGACTTATGAACCACCCCAAAGTTATAAGTGTAATCGCAGACGTAGAGTTCCTAACGTATAATCTCTTACGGTTTTTCCTTTCTGGCAAAATGTGCAACATTAATTCCGTTTTCTTAAGCAGTCATGTATTCGTTTTTTGCTTCGTGCCAGCCTTTAAGAGTGCAGAGTGTTGCACTTTAGACTTTAATCGTATGGTAATCGTTCTAACATGTCAGATCAAATTCCAATAAAAAAAATCAGTCTAAGGGATTATCACAAGCAGCTGCGGCAACAACTCAGCTTATGCATGTAGCACATGGCTCTGGTTTCTCTTGCCTAAGTATGTGTAACGGATCGTACGACGGCCACGGTATGCAAGTTAATAAACCCTGTCAAATTGTAAGAAAATCACCTTATGTGTTTTTCTTCTGCCCGACCCACCACAACATTTCCCATATCATGTTATAAATAAAACGCAAGATTTGCTGTAATTTTTTCTTCTTCAGTAAAAATGTTTATTTAATCTGCATAAATAAAAAATATGCAAACAATTCTAATTAAATAAAAACAACGAGATTAAATACATAAAATTTTATGTGCTGAGTTGCCATGTATGGGCCGATGAATAATATTGAAGCTAAAGCTAGTCCACACAAAATCATCTCTTCAAAATAAAATACTAAAACCGAACTATATTTGTCAATAATTACACTCAGAATAATAAACAACTGTAATTTCTGGAAGCACGTGATAGTAATAATTTTGATTTTACAAATGCTAAACAATCGAGTAAGAAGAATAGACGAGAAATTGAGATAAAATGACAAAGTACAGATTTTTTTCCCCTAAGCTCATTTATATTTGAATTAATGTGGAAACTAAAATAGAATTCGTTGCCTTAAATGATTGGAATTTTGTTTTAATTTAATGTATTCCGCTTAGATATTTTGTTTTGTTTTTGTTATATATGTATATATATATGTATATATATATATATATATATATATATATATATATATGAGACAAAGACGACAAATTTAATTTGTTTTTATAGTTTCAAAATTTAGTCATCGTTACTAGCTATGATCTGAACATAAACATGTGACAGGTATTTGAAATGCGATATGAGATAAAACTTGAGAATTAAATTCTTGAAATGTTGCGAGAAAAATAACATACATATGTACATGTAGACTTTCTGGTTTTAATTTTGAAGGCGAAAGTGAGATTCATTTTGGCAGGTATGTGGGGTGATATTCCCTGGAATGTTTTTCTACGAAATTTGCATGTACTTTATTATTTATAATATATAGTTATGATACACATGTTTTAAATGTTACCACTTCACTTATTATTCAAACTTGCCAGCATCTTCCTGTTGCCTTTGTTTTATATGTCCCAGACAATTAGACGATCTAGTTTCCTGCAAAAACTGCAATTGCAGAAAACAATATAGTGTGGATATGTTATGAAACTACTTCGGTTTTTACGAAAAAAATGTGTCGCCATTGTATGTTTGGTATTTGTGTAAATTGTATGTTTTAACGCTTATCGAAAACTATATTTATTTATTTTTTGTATTACTACTTTGCCTTTTTAAATGCTTTTTGTTCAAAATGTATGTATGTGTAAATTCGGGATATAATAAAATAGGGAATCTTTAAAATTGCATGTACGTACGTATGTATAATATAGATATTTATACGATATACGTATTTATAATATAGATAGGTATATTGTAGTTCAAAAGATTTTTCCAAAATGTTTAAATGTTATTCTCTACATTGTAAGTGTTTTGATAGGCTTCTATTCACCTGTGGGTTTAATTATTGCAATAACGTCCGTGTCTTTGTAATGATTAACTGCATTTTCATCATTCAGCTAATACATATGAGAAAGCCTACAAAAATAATATATAATTCTAAATTGTTACAGCTTATAACTATAATAATAATATTTGTTGTTTTTGTAATTAATCAAAATTTAATCAATAATTTATTCGAAAAGTTGATTTATTTTTTTTTCGAAAAAAGATTGCTTAAATGATGCGCACATATACATATTCATTTTCGTAATTTAAGGCAGAAATGTTGCTTACTAATTGGAGTTATTATAAACAGGGTGTAATATTAAAATAACTAAATGTCTAAGTAACTAACAAAGAGGAAACGAATTATAACAATCCTTTAGTGAAAGGTGCTTTGAGTTGTTTTATTTTTTTAGATATGTCGTTTTTTATAACCCTACGTATAAACAAGCTAATAAGTGAATGTCAAATAATAAATAAGAGTTTTAAGTTTACCAAACAAAATTATGCTACAAATTTGCTACTAAAACTAAATATCAATCATACAAATAATATTAATACATTTTTTTAAGTCCTTGGTATAAACATTACCTTGTAAAATGTAAATAAACTGCGCTCACTATATTAAAGAATCTGAAAAATTGATTCGGTTTTAAGCTTTCCAATTCAAACGGTATTCGTCGACCATTAATAAATGTTGAGACGTTAGCCAGCCTAAAAAAGGAATAATCAGTGGATATAAAGTAATGATGAAATTCAAGACATAAAATGGGTGTTATAATTAGTAGCAGAATTACGAGAACAATAGTTAATGTGGAAAACCTATGTTCCAATATAGAAATTCTATAGAAAAAAAATATTTCCAGCACTTCTCTCTATATTTAATGATTGCGTTTTGTGATCGTTTTTAATGAAAATCATGTTAAACAACTGACAAAAACTAAACAATGCTTAACGTTCCTACTATTGCTTTGGAACTGAAAATAATTGGAACCAAATGAAATAAACCTGCAAGTGCACAAAATGGTTCTGTTGACTTTGCACTACCACAGCAGCTCATGCCGAAGACGGCCACATAAGCCTGATTGAATTCACCTAAACTTATTGCTGTATAAGCAACAGTCAACGAGGAATGCATGTTGGCATCTGTGGTTTTATACGATTACCCACGGAGAATATTGAAACCAACTTCTACAAAGAGAATGTCAGTTAAATAATACCAATTTTTGTTCCAAAATTTTGAGAAACAAATATTAAAAATATCCGCTCTGATTATGATCGATTTTATGAGATTGATCATATCTCCAAAGCGGATGTGGGATATGGTAAGGGCCATAATTCATATATTTTGACGATTGTATTTTTCAATATTTTTCGCTTGTGTAGGCTAGTATCGCTAAGCCCAAATACCTTAAAAGCAGAAATAGTAGAATTGGTTTTGCAGGTCAATATTCCGTTTCCGATGTATGCACATATTTGTATATCCATCAAAACTTACTTAAATTTGATTAAATTTCTGCTTTACTTAAATTTGAATAAAAGCAGAACGCGTTAATCGATTTCTATGATCTATGTCGCATTTTGTTTATAGGTTATGTGGCCTTACGTAAAAGTTATAAGACTTGACACTTTTTTCCGTTTGGGATTTATATGATTAAAAAAAAAAAAAAATTTGGCAAAATTTTCTTCATAAATTTATTTATAATTGCAAAAATGTTGATTTGGTAGAGAAACAGTATATGAATGGATTTAAGGAAATGTAATTCTTGATTTTTCTCAATTTGTTTCAGCAAAATCGAACTAGTCGTTCTCGAGTTATGTCAAACTACGTTTTTGCCAAAGTTTTACAACTAAGCGAAAAAACATCAAGATAAGGAAAAAATGTAAAAGGTCATAAAAAAACTGACACATACGAACGCGAAACCCTTTGAGGATTTTACTACACTGACCTAGTACCATCACCCTGACTTGGAATTTCTCACCTCCCAGACAAAAACCCCAAAAATGTTCCACAGTGTAATCTCACTTACCTTCCTGCTGCGCCATATTATAAAACTCTTGCCATTTGCTTTGAACATCCCAATATTTCTCCTTAATTTGATTACGATCTTGTAGATACGATACAGCAAAAAAATACGCTTTCAGCACATCCTGGGGCAAGGTGTTAAAGTGAAAATAGACACCAAGAAATTTTTTATTTTCAGCTATTATAAAATGCTCGTGAGGATCAAAGGACGATAAAATGTTGTCTATAATATGACTGTGCTGATATTCATCAATTAGATGCTTTATAGACAGTCCCAGGCGAATATTCAACGATACTGAAACCGTTTGGCCCACCGTTACTCTTTCCAATTTATTGACCTAAGCACAAAAAAGTCTTTAAATTTCAAATTTTGGAACAAAATAAGAAGTCTTCTACCTGTTGTGGTGTTAACATTCTTCCTGATCTAAAGAACTCTTCTAAAGTAATCAAGTATCTGGATTCATTGAAGGTTCTCAAACAAATTGATTTCACTGCTTTCAAATTGGAATATAAATGTAATATTATTACCACAGAAAACACGCCATACAAAACACTGTAACCAGAAATAGATTACTTTTGCATATGAATAATTGTATTACGTTTGGCATACCCTGGTGTTTTGATGACAGTCAGCAAATATAAACCCACAAACGAAGCTATTAGATTTACGCATGTCTCTTGGGAACTGTCCTTTGAATTGACATCTGCCAAGTTACCACGCAATGCGTGATGTTGTGTCAATGCTGCTCTCGTCGCGCCGCCTTTAACATTTCCACATGATTTCAAATAGGTGATATTGTGTAATTGCTTGCGTAATTTGTCTTACCTGCAACGCCTACAATGGCCTTCAATATCGTAGTGCCACACAAGATTTGTGTTGTTAAATGGGCATACTTTGGAAGCACATATATTTCGATGCCCATTGCCAAGTCATTAAGAAAGTCTGCTCTTAAACGCCATTTTTTACTATCAATATCCAATTGGGCTCCTTTCCACCAGGAAAATAGAATACGCCCCAAGTGACCACTTCCTTCCTTTAATATCCATGTTACCGTTGCGGAATATGCATTAACATTATCATTTCCAACACCTAGGCCTTTAAGTATGGCATGAGTGCATAATGTCCCTGGAAATGGAAAAATTGTTAAGAAAATTATGTTGTAATTTGTCGCAACAAAGCATGGGTCATACCGCATATAGTACTACAGAATGCTTGTACTGTGTCCCATATTTGATAGGCTGCATAGTCGTCGCTCACACTATCGGGATATCCTTTCGGTAGGAATATTTGTTGAAACAAACGATATAAGAAGAATTTTTCATGCATCACCAGCTTATCACTCTTCAAGGGAACCCGTACTATAGATTTTTGTTCTATTGGATAAAAAAAATGTTGCGTTGTTAGGTATTTATTTCATATTGTCTAGGTAATCAGTGTTAAAGGGAGAATTATTAAATTAAGTATAAAACGTAAATTGAATAGGATTTTCAACAACCGTGACAGAATTTCTTTAATTCCATTGATAAATTTTGTAATTATATGTTCTTTCATAATGGTAACGTGAAAAATTGACGACTGGCATGATGTTATCATTGTGGTCGTAGTGCCACTGACTGTAAGATTTACTGCTATTTGTTATCTGCAACTTCAAGGCGATAAATTTGTGTTTATAATAATACAACAACCCCCATTTTATCCGGACACACAACGATTTTAAATGACCTACATCTCAATGTATAATACGTGTGCATGTAGATTTGATAAATTCCCATTTAATACACAACGCTATAAAAAACTGATATTCTCAATATATGCTAGCCATCATCCGATTTCATCCTATGGAGTTAATTAATGCCGGTTTCGAAATTAAACAGGCTATGCTCGTGCAAGATTTCAGTTTCGTAAACGAATGTGCTATTAACAGACATGTGAACAGGCGGGCATTATTAAATCGATGAAGGTTTCTGCGAGAATACAAGAATAATTTTACTTTACCGCATCTCAGATAAGAATTGGCATTTGCTACAAACGGAATGACCGAATTACGATTAACGTTGAAATACACACAATGCAAACTTGCTATTTTGGACAATTGACTGTGGATCTCAATTCAAATTATGGAGTTATTCGTTTAATTGAACAAGATAAAGTAAAAAAGTAAACAGTAGAGGGGATAATATTCTATCGGTAGATGATTTTTTAATAAGTGAAATAATATTCAGTGTACGAGTATAGTTCAAATTTGCATTCTATTTTTATACTCTCTGAAATGCATGCACTGCTTAACAGTGGTTCGGAACGTAAGTTTGAGACGCTTTTACTAGCCTTGTCAATGTGCCGGGATTCAACCCACGATCATACGTACGATAGTCGCGTGTGGTAACTATCGTATCGAATCTCTAAACGTTGCATTTAAGCAACAAAATTATATTATTTCGCTGCGCATATTTGTAAATACACGTACAATACAGGCGTTTTAAAGAAGAAATCCAATTAAAAAATCAAAGGCTAATTTTGTATTGTGGACCACTGGATATTGGGATTAAACTTAGTTCTATTTAGGGAATCTTTACTGTGTGCTGAATTATAATTTCTCGATAAATATTTTAGCTATGTGGACAGCATAATGTAACAATCATGCAGCCTTATGGCTGCAAGCAACAAATTGATTGATATAATCTTGATTTAATGTGAATTCTTTCGTAAGCAAATTTTTTTACTGTTATAGTTTAGTGCAATCCTCGCTGGAACCGTCATCAAAATCCAAATCATCGTTAAGGATTTCTTCACGCAATATTTTAAATATCACAAGAGCCTCATTTATGGGCATCGATAAAAATTATTCTTACCAGCCGGTGTCACGTAGAGTATTTCTTCTCCTTTGGTGCCATACTGTTCTCGGAAGTGTATCCTCATGATAATGCCGTTACAAATCGATAAGATTAAAATTTAATAAACAAAATTGCAGTCAGTAATATGCATAAAATTGTTAATGGGCAGAAAGTATCATAAAACTGGACAACAACGCGCACACTGTCCGTTGGTTGTTTCCTCTACAACTAAGAATAATGCGGTAAAACGTGGCGAACTCGTTCTGTTTTTGTTGCCGTTGGCCTGAATTCTGTTGATGTTGCCACCACCTTCGATGCGAGCCAAAAGTGAAACCATCAACAAATAATTAATTTTCAGTTGTCTCCTTATTGGACGTGTTTTGTCGACCTCTAATCGATGTTTTTGGTTGCCAAATGACCACTTAATTTATGTTCATTTCAATTTCAATACCGCTCAGTCGCTGTTCCTTAGCTAAGTCGTACTCTCTCTGCCACCCCACATTTGTTGTTGTTGTTGTTAGTATCGTCTCGTTTAATTGTGGGGTTTATAACACTCACTCACACCCTAACAACGATTGGTGCCTTTTTGTGCTGTTGTGTGATGGTCTGCATTTATGTTGACTACAGGCCTTATCTTCGTGTGCTCGTCTGTGTGCCAAAAGTCCTTTTTATCCGCAACAACTCCTCGTTTTATATTCATCAATATTTCACTAAATTCTAATTGATAAATCACAATTTTATTCAAGTTGTTTTACTGTTTAATTGACTCTGTAGTTGGAGCTTTTTAATTATTAGATAGAAACGGTAAAAATTTGTGTAAATTTTTAGTAAAATAAACAATTTAAAAAACTCGTCTAAATTTTCACTTGTTTTGATGGCAACAAAGATCAAAGTCGTTTTAATTGTAGGAGACGGCGTTAATAATGACGGATACTATTAGAGATGTGGACGTCAGTAAAGGGTTGCGAAAGGTACAATATCGTAGCAATTTTGAATTTTGCCAACAACAAACCGTAGAAGAATACTAAATTAAAATATTTTCTATAGGGAGTGCAAAGCAGAAGTAAAAGAAGAAGGAAAGAAGATGCAATTCAATGCGACAAATATGCCAAAAACATTTCATGCTCTCTGCACTACTCTGGATAAACGTCAGTTTGAGCATTTAATGGAGGAGTTTATCTGTCATCTCTGTACTGACGACAGAGGTAGTTTGAAGAGCGAATTGAGTTTGATAAAGTCTAAGCTGAACAAACTGAATCAGCTGGATGATCTTCAAACTTCAATGGCATTTATGTCACAACAATTCGATGACATTTTGAAAGGTATTGGAGAAAATAAAAGAGACTTGATATCGTTCAGAGAGAAAATAAGATCTTAAAAATGGAAATAAACGAATTCAAAAAAATCCGTTAAAATTTTGAACGATCATCGAGTTCAGAATGATTGCCTCACTAGTGAAATGGAGAACACTGGAGATGTACATATGTAAATGGGGTGGATACAATTGTGTCTACGAGTATAACGAATGCGTTAGGAGTTGGGCTCGAAGATGCAGAAATTGTGGATGCATATTTCCTTAGAAACAAAAATAACGCAACCAAGAAGACTATGATGGTTAAATTGAAGCCTGTTAATTCAAGGTAGATAGGTAATGATGTCTAAACCTAAATTAAAAACTAATGAGGAGATGAAGTCAGTTTTTGTTAATGATTTCCTGAGTAGACACTAACTCTGCTAAGCCATGCAAAATCGTTAAAATTAATTTGTTATCGCAGAGTTTACGTTACAGGTGGAAGGGTTTATGTAAAGATGAGCGAACTTTCGAGACCCAATTATATTCATACTGCTGAAGATGTCGATGAACTTTTGTTAAAAGCAACTACTTCACGTAATAGAGATCGTGATGCTACAGGTCCTGCAAACTGGGGCGAAGAATTTGGTGAAACAAACAGTGAAGCCAATTTACTACATTTGTCACCATCATAATTATTAAGTCAATTTTATTCCATCAATTGTCGTATCATGCTTATTAACTTACATGAATTTCAAAGCAAATCAATATTTTACTTCATTTAATTGTTTTTAATCACATTTGCATAAGTCAATAAGTAACTTTTTGAATGTAATATCAGTTAACATCAGAAGCATTTTTTCCATATAACCTTATTGTGTTGGGACCTTAATATCTGAAATAAATCAGAAGCATTTCTTAAACAAATTTAATAGATTTAAAAGTCCAATACTACGTATCCAAGCAACTTGGTTTCAAAGTGATTTCCTGCAAATTTATAATATAGTTGGATATAAAGCTGTTCATTGTTGCCGTTCAGATGGCTACGGTGGAACTTCTATACATATATGTTCGTAGTAATTTGAAAATTTCGGTTGATTTGAGTGAAAGTAAAAAATTTTTGGACACGATTGTCATAAGTGTGGAACATAAAAAACTTAACCGAAGGAAACTCACAATAATGTCGTAATATAGGTCCTCGAAGTGTAACTTAAATTAGTTCCTAAATAATCTAGAAATTATATTCAACCGATTTGGGGGAAAACAATGCATTCTTGTTGGTCATTCCAATTTGGACTTGCTTGTTATGGTTATAAAAACTGCCTCAATATGGTAACCCGACCATCCAGTGGTGCATCTATTGATAATGCCTATAGTAATTTGGAATTTGACTTAGAAATTTGTTCTGTCGAATGCAAAATTATTGAAGTATGAAATACATAACTTCATGGGTAACAGGTAACAAAAAAATAATCTTTTGCAAAAATAATCTTTTGCAGCTGAGAAGAAAAAAAAATATAAAAATTGTGATTTTGAATTTATATTGAAAAGAATAAGCAAGATCATACAAATTGTTTCAGAAATTTCAATGATTCAATATTATTTCGAAAATGCCTTAAAACTGCATCATCAGCCAACCACCACTGATCACATTACATGTCACATTATGAAAGCTGAGAGTTTTAATAAGTTTTTCATAAACTCGGTGTCAGAGTTGAGGAGGAAATTATCTGTATATCCGGATGATAATTTTAATTCCCTCAGGACGTTACGTTCAAATTTACCTGTACAAGTGACAATAAAGTCAATACGTTACTAGTAAATATACATTTATCAAAAACATAAGGTAATGACGGGATTAGTCCAAACCTTTTAAAGGAATTCGTAAATATAGACAAATGTGTATGGAGGAACGCAAATAAGCGGTGCAAGTAATAACTGCAATAGTGCAAAGATATAATAAGTGTCTGAGGGGGAAATCAGATGGTTTAAATAATGTGTTCTGTATTTTATGGCGTCAATTCGGATGATGGCTCAACTAACACCTCATATTTGATCCTACTTTCACATTTGCTTGATTTATTTTCGGAGGTGTTAATTAGAAATTATCACCTAATACAAGCAATTCCTTTGGGCATGGGTAAAATTAATGGTTGAGTATCGAAAACATGTTTGTAATAATTAAATTTTGCTCGATTAGAAATTGATAATATTTCGCTTTAGTGCAGTAGTAGTATTTGAGACAATAACACAACTTCTTATTTTTGTTGGTAGACCTAAATTTTGAACGCGCCTAAAAGGAACGTTACGTGTCCATAGAAATAATTTCAAATTTACCTATACAAGTGACAATTAAGTCAATACGTTACAAGCAAATCCAGATTTATCAAAAACATCAGGTAATGACGTAATTAGGCCAAATGTTTTAAAAGAATGTGTGCTAGAATTATGTCCTTATTTGTTGAATATATTAACATTCAACAATATAATAAGAACATCCCTATATTCTGGTATTTTGAAAGTGCGTAACACAATTCCGATTCCAAAGGAAATGAAAACCTCTTACATTGATAAGTACAGGCCAATATCTTTGCTATCCGTCTTTGATAAAATATTTGGAAAACTAGTATTTTCATACTTACTTACATACTTTCAGAAAGTCAATATGGTTTCAGAAAAAATTGCGCAACTGAAGAAGCCGTAATTAATGTCGTAAATTATATTTGTGATGGATTGGATAGGAGCTCATGCGGAGTTGGTGCTGTTTTCTATAACTTTTCAAAAGCCTTTGATTTTGTAGATCACTGTATATTATTTGAAAAAATGATGTACGATGGCATATGTAATAGAGAAGCGGACCTTATAAAAGGTTATTTATGTAATCGGAAACAGTACGTACAGATTAATGAAAATAACAGTTCGCTAGAGACAGTACAGTGTGGAGTTCCAAAAGGAAGTCTGCTGGGACCACTACTATTTAAAATATATATCGATGGTATAAGCCATCTGGGACTAACTGGGAAACTTTTCATGTATGCTCATGATATATGTGTTCTGTATCCTTACAAACAGAACTTAGTTCTGAAAACTTTTATTGAAAGAGGTGGTGCTCTCATATCTGAATATGCTAGATTATACAGATTAATTTTAAATGCTGGTAAAACGAAATATATAAGATTCAGACCGTTGGTGCTAGCTAATGGTGATTGCACATTTTGAAAAACTAAGATTTAAATTAGCACCTGTAATCGGTATATTATACAACCTAAAAAACAAGTTTGATGAAAGAACAAAACTTTTAGTATACCTATACATATAAATCGCTCATACAGAGTCATATTATTTATTTGCCTATTGTATGTGGATATCAAATAAATTCTGATTTGAAATCTTTGCAGATTTTGCAGAACGAATTCCTAAAAATTATTTTAATTTTTCCACTACGTTTCCCACTTTGATATTGTACAGAGATTTTGCTAATCTATAGCTTGTATGAAATGCAGCTGCTTATTTATGTTTTTAAAGTTATGCCATACCACACAATCACTTTTCAAAGAAATCAGCATAATTTTTACACAAGAAACAGTACTAATCTAAGTGCTATCAGATTTCGTTTAGAAACCACCAAACAGCAAATTGAGTATGCAGGTAGCGTTAACCTTGCCACAGGTTATAAAAAACTCAGGACCGGTTTCAATATTTAAAAATAAATTAAAGGAGTATTTTCTGCGAAATATAGAAATGCTTCTTTGTAGCTATATGTATGTGTGTCAAGTTAATATTTAAATGAAATATTGTACACAACAGATTAATTGCTGTCGATTAGCTTCAATAATGCCCTAGGGGCGCTGGGGCACACACACACTGTAATATATTATTTTAAAAAGCTAATGAAATTAATGATTTAAATTTGAAAATTTTTATTTATTTATATTATTACTAGCCGACCCGGCAAACGTTGCTTTGCCTTCAAATTTTAGCAGGAGCAGAAATAATTGCTTTTTAATTTGTGGTTTGTATAGGAGGTACCACTCCCCATTGTCCAATCCCGCCCATATTTGCAGCAGCACTTAAGATATGTGCACCAAACCGATGTACCAAATTTTGTTCAAATACCGTAAACAGGAGCAGAAATAACTGATTTTTAATTTTTTGTTTGTATGGGAGGTACCACGCCTCTTTGTCCAATTGGGCCGAATTGTAAATCTAAACCATCCCGGGCACCACCCAGACGCATATACAAAAATTTATGCAAAGCGGTCCAGCCGTTTAGGAGGAGTTCACTGACAACGCCCGTACAGTAGAATTATATATATAAAGATTTATATATATACATACATATATATATAGTACTTTGAATTGTTTCTGCGTCAAACCCAGTAAACATTGTGTACTTGGATTTGTATAGCCACACGGTTGCAGACATTTACTAAAATTAACTGAAATTTGAACTGAATCCTGAAGATCGGAGCAGAATTTGAAACATACAAAGTGTAGTGTTATTGATTTATAATTAAAGTATATAATTAATGTATATATTATTATTAGTATACATATGATTAGTATATATCTAATCGACAGTTCTAGCGATGTGTTCACCGATACCTATTTGAAAACAAGATCTCAAAAAAATAATTTCGTTTGAAATGTTCTTGAAATAAAGTAGAAATTGTTACTTTCAATTGATTTCATCGTTCCTCAACACTTAATAACAAATCTCAGCTTTAATCGATCTTATGACACCATCAATAAAAAATTTTTTTTTCAACAAATCTTGTATTTTGAGCAGGAGTAAATTTATTGAATTTACTGGTTCGTTCTATTTAAGTTTTTCTGGACGAGAAATACGTCCACTTCGTCGAAGTAGTTCGAATCTGTATATTCGACCAATTACAAAAAGTGCAAAACTATTAATTAAAAAGATAATGTTTCCGAACTTGTTCTGGACTGGTGTAAGAGTGACTACATGTCCTAAGTGAATGACAGCTTCATGTTAAATTGGTCAGTCGTTTGCAAGTAAAATAGAGCAGTTTTCTGGCGGCCTAACAAGAACTGTAACGTTTTAATAATTAATGACAATTGCCCTTCAACCCAATTATAGGTACAAAAACCCGAACAATTTTTAATGGATGGTAACATTTAGATCATACCACTGAGCTCAAAGAGTAAAATGGGTTTTCTTTTCTTTATTTATCCGCCCAAATTTCATTCATTTCATTTCATCGCCTTCAAAGCATACAAAAATCGGTTACAAAAAATTGTTTACGGCCAAAGATCAATTTTAAGCTCTTATATAATCGAAACCGAAATAATGAACCTAACTTTTACTTTCTATTACTTTGTAACGCTTCTCATATTTCCAATGTCGTGTCCGTATTCATACACTGTTGACGGCAAATGCCTCATTATTAATTCACCAGATTTATGTGCAGCATAATCATCGGCTTTGTCTCCATTATGATGGTAGCAACTTTTCAATTCATAGACAAACATTGCACAGTGGTTCTTTTGTAATGTGCATTATTGCTGGTTGAGGTCGTAAATTATTGTATATACATATGAATTATAACATATAATATAATTTTTTCCCATCTTTAATCTAACTATTTACTATAACACCACTAATTCCTATTGTCCCTGTAATACGTACGAAGTTGATAAAGGATTATTTTATACAGTAAATTTGAGTTTTGTTTACATATATACATTTTCTAACTGTGCCAAGTTCTCATGTTTCAAAGCAACGAACTCGCATGGTCTTGTGGTTTTCGACAGAGAACAATAAAGAAAATGTATGCCATTCAAACCACTGTTTCTTGGTTGCACCACTGTTGTTCTATAAAAAGGGACGTTAAGCAATAAATGAGTCTTAGTACAGCATTTATTGTGGTGGATCCGGTATTATCTTTAACAAAAAGCAGAATGGATATAGCAGTGAATGGCAGCAATCAACGTTATTCAATTTCAAACCACAGTCATCTGGCACGTAGTAATTCGGCCCTTATAGCTCATCGCCTATCTGTTTATATGCCAAATATATTTTTACCATCAAAGAACCCTCAGAAGGTACAACTTTAAGGTGACAACTTTAAAATTGTAAGCACTTTTTGTGTGGTGTATTTTCGTATTTAAAGCTCATTTTTGAAATAAATTCGTACGTGGCTACATTTCGTGAAATGCTTATCCAGATGGGTCAAGTTAAGGATAATCCAGATTTGCGTGAGAAAATTCGTAAATATCGGCAAATGTGTATGGAGGAATGTAAACAAGCAGTCCAAATAATAACTGCATTAGTGCAAAGGTATAATGAGTGTCTAAGGGGGAAATTAGATGGTTTGAATAATGTCTTCTGTATTTTACAGTGTCAATTCAGATGATGGCTCAACTAACACCTCATATTTGATCCTACTTTCACATTTGCTTGATTTGTTTTCGAAGGAGTTAATTAGAAATTATCGCCTAATACAAGTAATTCCATTGGACATGGCTAAAATTAATGGTTGAGTATCGAAAACATATTTGTAACAATTAAATTTGACCCTATTGGAAACTGATAAGAATTCGCTTTAGTGCAGTCGTGATATTTGGGGCAATAACACAATTTCTGGTTTATGTTGATAAACCTAAATTTTGAGCGCGCCTAAAAGGATTTAGATATACGTGTAACATACATAGGAATGCACCCACACTGAAGTAATTATTAATTGTGCCTCAATTAACCTGTTTTCATCAGCCGTGAAATGATGCACAGTGGTACGTCTCCACAAAACGTGTGAATAAAAACGAGAGTTGTCGTTCGGTGCGCTACGTTCACTGTGTGATATTAAACTTCATCTGACAACAGTCTCTTTCTGACAATAATTCTCCTTGTTTATTCATCAACATTCCCGTAGCGCAAGGAATACATGTTTATCATGCTACTGAAATTTTTGACAAAGAAACTTTCGCAACTTTTCATTTTTAAAAATAAGTGCGTGTCATATAGAAAAATGTAAGCGTTTTTGCTTTTATTTTCCATTCTAATGGGTGTTTTTATAAATATAACTCATTGGTATGTTTATCGTTTTGACAGAAAGAGGCTTTCCGCATAGAGATAAATGGAAAATTTCGTTGGAGTTAAGAAAATGATAGTCTAGTGCAGCATGGAAGAAATGATCTAAACAAAACAAAAAGCAAATGTCAAAATTCTAGTACCAAGAACATTCCAGTTACAAGAACATTAATTCCAATTCAAACAATCCTATTAGCCTTAATGTCAAATTTTCCGTTTCGTCATTACGTTTGAAAGCTGATATTGATCACAAACGAAATTTCTTTGAATCAATTTTGCAATTGTCTCTATACGAAAAAATGTTAGTATACGAGTAAATTAGAAAGAGAGGATGATGTTCATTGAAATTAATTTTACTGTGAATTTTAGTTCGACTGGTTTATCTTATTTCAATGCATTTGTTTAATCAATTGTTATGTGTAATGTACCAAACGTTAAATTTCATGTACGTAACAACTACCAGAATATCAATTCCATTTCAAGGTAACAAAAAACGTCTCAATGTTTACTCCCGAATTAACTCGGTACTAGTTTAAAATGTCAAATTCTCCATTTGAGATCTATGCTACCAAACGGTATGTCGACGGAATTTGTTTTTTCGTTTGCGGAATCTATATGTATTTTGCATAGAAAAAGTTATTTCATTCAAGGTCAATACCAACCTTTGCCGCCAAACCCATTTTTGCCGACTTCTTATTACTTGGTTACTATAATGTGCTATAATTATCTACCAATGATGTCAATATCGACTGCGTGGGTTTTATTGAAGATGTTACCAGTCTCTTACTGCAGCTTTCGTCATCATAAATCTATCTAAGGTTTCGTTGGCTAAGAGCAAATTTTCACAGTAGGCGAAAAGTTTTTGCTCTAGGTTCTTCTAAGATAATTCGTTGTTCGATAAGGTGATTAGTTGTCCACTTACCATATCTAAAGGCTATTTGAAAGTGTCCAGTCAAATCACATTGAAAAGGTTTTAGTCTTTTACCCTAAGGTAGAGAGTACTCCTAATCGGATTGACTTTTTAAACACAGGACATAACATTTAGATATCAATCATCGGGCACGCTATCTATCAGCGAAACCGAGTTCAGGACCTATAGTGTGCTCATTGTCAGTTTTACCGGCACTTTTTGCGAAATAACTAAAATAATGTAAATTGGTGAAATGCTACCGTAATATTCGAAATTAATTCGTAATGGCCTCCAAAATTAATGTAAGGCAGACTAATTTTAATTCAAGTAGGGAATTAGCCACAAATTTTGATTATTTTAAAGTAGAATATATCGGCAGCAAAAATCATATTTATTCAAATTTTGTAAAGGTTTATAAATAATTTTTCATTTTTTTTTTTTTTTTTTTTTTTAATATTTCTTACACATTTTCCTTTCAATTCATTTAGAAAATCGCAACAAGCCAACAAATTTCGGTAATATAATTGGCCAAATTTTACTGTGCAAAGAAATCTCTCCAGATTTCAATCAAGAGGACCTCCGTCGCATTAAGAATGATTTGAAGGATATCAAACAGTTAATGGCTGAAATTCTAATTTATGTGCCACAAACGCAAGTACTCGAGAGTATGTTGGTCAACGTGTTGTCTGATCCTAAATCGAAATGTAAATTTGGTTAACTTATGCCTATTTAAGAGAAAGTCAAATGTAGAAATTTAACCAAATTTTCAAAAAAGAAGATTTTAATCTACTTAGATTTATGCTCTCTGCTTGTGACAGAATTTATGCTGCAAACGAATTCTTAATTTCCCTAATTATTTTCCATAAAACAGCTATTCAGCTAAACGAAAACTTTATATTGGGAAGATCTCAAATAAGCGAAATCAAGATATTGAGCTTTGCACTGTCGTTATCTACAATATGTGTGATTTGTAAATAGAAAAATTGAATAAAAGTTTCGGTTGAGAAAATCTGAAAAAAATCGAGTGCGATTTGCAAAGGCTAAATGCAGTGAAGCAAGATTTCCACTACTCAGGCTATTATGATACGCTTATAAAATGTATTGGTCAAAATGTTGCACTAGCTCCACGTCTAACACAAACTTTTGTTATTTTTTCGTTGTTTTGTTTTCCGGCTGAGACAATCGTGTGAGGCGAAAAATGTCTCCAATTACAAAACCGCAAAAATCATTCCAAAGCGTTTATTTTTGCGAACTGTCTTTCAAATATTTTACAACAAATATGTGAGTTTAGCAGTTTCACCACTACTCATAACATGGGTTGTTATAGCTTTTGTACTTACGCCAACGCCTGGTATTGATACGCTTTGAACCATACACTAAATCTTAGTTGTAAAGAAATATTTGCGACTAATTAAGAGAGATATCAATGCTTGCCGGATGTCTAAATGTCAGAATGGCAGACGAATTTGTCAACTTAGTTGTTTTTTTTCCAACTACCACTTCTATTTATTCAATTCATTTCGAGTTGAATAAGTCGGCATAACAAAAAATGCATATTTTCACATTCCGACAGATATCTCGCACTCCTCGAGGAAAGAAATTGGCAATTTGTTGTATACGAAAATAATAGATATTTTTTATAGCGAAAGTAATATCAGAGAAAAATGTAGAAAGAGTTCATGTAATATGTATTGGAACAGAAAACTGTTAAAAAATATTAAAATTTTGACAAATTTCAATGTTCTCTCTATATAAAGTTCGAATGTTCTCTCTATATATCTGTTTGTATTTCACTCACTGTTTTGCCGTGACAGAATTCAAGCTTTGCCAAAAGATGGGAAAAAGTAGTATTTGGTGGTGGGCAATTCTTTTAGTGAATCATTTTTAAACAAGTTTTCGTAATAAAGTTGAAATTTTATAAAAAAAAAAAAACAAAAAAAAACTTAGTTGCAACCCTAATATTCTTTCTCTGTTCCGATGCGATTCCACCGAGTTATATGACTTTACTAGTTTTAATTGTCAAATTTCTTCAAGCAAAAACGATGTATACGAATAGACTATTCAAGGTCGTAATTTTGTTCGCCTTTTGCTCTCTTTCACAACGTGGAACTTCAAATAGCAATTAAAATTTTAAAAAATAGTAATTTAAATATGCAAAGAAATGGAATTATTGGGGAAAAACAGCAATGAAGGAAGCGGTATCAGCTTATTCTCGATTTGCAAGGCGTACCCTATGCAAAGCATTGCGAATACAGGGATAAATCCCTTTTTTTCAAAAAAAAAAAATAATAATAATAATAATTATAAAAATAATAAATAAATAAAGATATCGACTTTATCGATTCCCTTTTAAGTTACATATAATTTTGGGGGAAGAGCTTTGTAAAAAAAAATGTTTAGTTTAAGCCGTTGGGCAAAGAAGGTTTTAATATCAGGTCAAAGTAGATAATCACTAGATTGTCAGAAATGTATTTAAGGACGGATACTTTTAATTTAATTTAATTTATTTATTCAGGATTGTAATTTAAGCCTTAAGGTCGATTTGATTAAATACAATATTACAATGTATCTTCTCCATAATTCAATAACAAATGCATTATACAACTTTACAATACTAATGTTATAAAAAAGTTTATGTATCTTAATAGCAGAAAAATAAGATTTACAATACGACGATCTAACTTCACTTTATAGAATTTTTCACTACATATGTTTTTCCTCCTAAAATACGAATTATAACTTTAATTGCAATTTAGAGCTACTCCGTAATATAACGCAAAATTTAATAACAGATTAAATGGTAAAAATTAGTAACTTCAAATAATTTTTTTAAGATTTACTTAACTAAGTAATTGAGATGCTATACAAGTAATGGCTCAAAAAAAAAAAAAAAAAAAAAAAAAAGAAAAAAAAATAAAAAGGAAGAAAAAATAATAAGTCTAGCGATAATCATTTCCCCGTTCAGAATGAAAGGAAAAATGGACAGCATACTATCTAATGGCAATTTCAAAGAAAACAGGGGTCAAGCGGATAATTATAAATGAGGAATATCATTGAAATACGCAAGACGTCTCTTCTTGTCATTGTTATGACATTAAATTGCAACGGTTTTAGCAATAGTGGAAACATTCTTGCCACTGTCATACCTTTAATAATACCCCAAAAATCATTGTTTAATCTATTTTAAAATGTTAACGCTTTTCTTAAATTCGATAGAAGTATGCCAACACTCTTGTTTAAGCATGGAGCTTGGTTACTGTTTTTACCAGTTTTGGGGTACAAGTAAACGTTTTTGAGTAAACTACTGTAGTATATGAGTGTAAATTGTATAAGTATATACTCTAGAAAGATCATCAAAACTGCGCCTAGAACATTCAAGTACGATATATGTAATCTCTTTCCCTCTTTATCTGTGGGTGGGACTTTTCTAGAATTACGTTTACGACAGTAAGTTGTGTTTGTTCCTCTCGCTCTCATTGTGTGGTCTATTGCTATCCTTTTCACTTGTTTTGTATATAAGAACATTCTAGAATTAAGTCTATGATGTACAACACTATTCTGTAAATATGTTTGTCTTTGTTGCACCCATTATGTAAATATGTGTTCTCTCTGAAATATTGTAGCATTTTCTAGAATAAGTAATTTTAGTATAAATAGAGCAACTTTGTACGTTTTAGGGGAATTAATAAAGTTGACGTTGAAGTGGAAATACGCTCCACGATACCAAACTACTAAATATATTTAATGCAAACAATTTTTTTAATGATTATAATTGGTCACTTAACAATTGGTGCGGCGATTTCATTTATTACAATGATTCCAATTTTTCAATACAATTTTTATTATTTGAATCAATAGTAAATTCTCAATCAGTTGTTTGTTTCTTTTTTGTATATTTTGAGAAAGAATTCGTTTGCTTGCTTTTGAGGCTTTTGAAAAAAATTCAAAAATTATTAAATTCTATCTGATTTAGTCTGTCAAGATATGAATTTAATCTTGTCTTAAAACGCTTCGCATA
Organism: Philornis downsi; assembly: GCA_019455685.1. NCBI lineage: Eukaryota > Metazoa > Arthropoda > Insecta > Diptera > Muscidae > Philornis > Philornis downsi. Next base: position 252,357 of record JAHXMU010000182.1, read on the forward strand.
CGGTTTACACTATTTCATTTTCTCCACATATAAGCAAATTGAATTTAGAATCGGACTATGAGACGACAACTTAATTTCAACTGCATTCTACTTAAGTCTTGTTCTATATCACTTTTATTTTTATTTTAGAACATCAGCATTCTGTGCAATTTTGTAATGGCTCTATGGATCTACTTGGTGCTGATTATCGCAGACAGCGAGAAGGAGCAGGACTTTTGTGTTGTATTTCGCGTTCGAAATAAATAGAAATATGTAGATTTAAGAAGTAAATTTTGCTTAGTCTTAACACGTATTACTCATTAAGCATATGAAATATTATCTCAGTTCAGCGGCTCCTTATGCTGTGTTAACTTTTCACCACAGAGTTCAGTTCATATACTTCTGTCTATCGTTTGGTTTATTAATAAATTGTTTTTAATTTCATAATTTAAAGCAATCTGCGGTCAACACAACTGCATATAACTAGTAGAATTAATTATTAACCTTTCAAAAGCATTGGATCAAAATATTCTCCCGAATTCGCGCATAAATGTTCATATTGTGAACTTTTGCCTACACCCCAATCCGAACATTGCGTACCCGATGTGGTGGGATCAGTTTTATAAATGTAATCATTGATAATATTAGTGGAATCATAATTGCAACCCAGATAATAACACCAAAGATATTCCTTGCCTTTAACTCTAAAATAGAAAAAAAAAACAGGAGTGGTGTATTAGTAATATCGAATTTCCTGTCAACTGTCAAATTTGAATACTTACAGTGAGTTCTTGCAATTCAAACCGACCGATATGGCACAACCTAGGCGGGAAACGCGATCATTCATCATTGCAGTAAAATGACCAGCATGTGAATTTTTGACCCTGTACGGCAAATCATTTCGCAAAGATGAAAAATGTCCTCTGACATTTTTTTTTTTCATAAAATTACGGCTGCAAGCTGCGTTTATGCTGCTCGATTTCAGAAATTTTCATCAAAACATTTTGTTTTCTTGAGGAAAGAACCCCTTGATATTGAGCAGCATGTGCGCAGTCGAAATCTCTTTCTTTGGCTAAATAAATCACATATTTGCACGGGAAATACATAGCGCAAATAAAGAAATCCTAAAACGTTGGATTTCGGTCAAAATGTGAACTAGGCGTTGTGCTTCTCTCTAACTGATAGTGAAATTAAATAATTTTGTTATTTTTCGATTTCGTCTCTTTCAAAAATTGGTTTCTCATGCAATAAACCAGATGTTGAATGGGATAAAATCGCAAAACTCACAAAATTACTTAACTTTGATAGCAGACTACTGTATTAAGCTTTGTACGTCATTCATAGCCATTGAAATCTATTGTTTTATAATTTCATTCTGAACAAATGACGGCAAAGAAATAAAGAAATTTCGAAATGCTAGATTTCGTAATACGAATATGATTTTGTAGTAGATTGACGACATACGCAAGGGAATAATTAGCAGCCATTTCCACAGGGTCCGGCACTACATCCTTTTCCAAATACATATCAAGCAATGATTTATTTAGCATCTCTAGTACTGGGGCATAATTTCCAACGCCCTTCCAGCCCTAAAATTAGAAATTTCATATTTTAGTAAAGATTTCTGAAAGCGAGTTATTTTAGCGACCAAATTTTGACCAGAATAACGATAGCGTTGTGTTGCCCGGCACTTGTCATGACCCATTCTTGCCTGTCGTGTGTGTATGTGAGCTACATACATCAATTCATTGTCCCACACTAATTCACGCATCCGCGAAGCTATCGGGTATTTAGGTTGACCAGTAACATTTTTGATTTCCTTACCACTGGCAATGCGATTTCGGTAGTCATTGTGAATGTGCAAAAATATTCTCTTTATTTTATGAGATATCGGTACGTGGGCCAGGAATTTTTCCGCTATCATGTTGACTTTCTGCAATATTTTTAAAATTCTTGTATTGCCAAATCGAATTTCAGAACCATCCTTACATCATCGAATGCTTGAGAGGGATCACAAACTGTGTGATTAACTCCGGGAATCCGACATAAAGACTGTTGAATTTCTGGTTTACAGTACTCCCATGATGTGATAGTTGAAAATAAACAGAATGCGAAGATTATATGGAATAAAATTATATTTAAATCAAAAAATTTGAAAATCATTTTTGTGGATATTTTCTGATTGTTTTTTCAAATTTGTTAGCTTTCAATTTTTGTGACACTGAGTGTGATTTTTAGTTCCTCAGAAAGAAAAATACTCGTACAGCGCTACCAAAATTTTCGAACTACGCTTAGATGCTGCGTTGTCACTCATGAAAGTGTCGTCTGGGAGGACTACTTAATAAAGGATATAATGTTATGCATTTTAGTCTCAATTACCGAAAGGAAGGCAAAAATGGTTTTTCGAAAAATACCACCGAATTACAAATGAAATGGTGTAGAGAAAATGTTGGAAATAAGATTTATAAAGTCGGAGAACTTTCTTAAATGGATATTTCTTGTTTTCCCTTCAAATTTCTAAACGTTTCTTTGCTACAGAATTCTAGTGAAGACAAATTAAAGTTAAAATATTATATTTCATCGTCATTATGATTTACTTGAATATAACATTTATTCAAAAGCAATTATAAAGGGAATTTATGTTTACCACCACATTACATGTAGGATCGCTACATCAAGGCTTGGTCTATAGAATGAATAGGTTCCTGTTCTAAGGTTTAGAATAAATTTTACTTCTCTTCCAAAATTTATTAAAGGAAGATTGAGTTGTGTTGGCGCCTGACCCAAAACTAATCTATGACAAAAGAGAATGGCCACTAAATCTTGTTTGTTTTGTAGAATCTGTGTACCTAACGTAAATCCACTTTAGAATGATATTATATCTCTGGAATTCACATTTTTTTGAAAGAGTAATTTATTTGTAGCGCAGGTAGTAATTTTATTAAAATGTATGAAAAGAAAAACTGGGTCTGTTATGCAAAAATGTCCATAAAATCATATTATATTTGAGTCGCTACCGCTGGTGTAACCGCTGCTGAAATAAATTGAATTAAAAAAATACACTAATAATAATAATAATAATGATAATAATAATGAATAAATCTGACTTTGTTCTAACACCGCTTTAGTCGTTTTCCTTGTAAGCACAGGTATAAAAATTTAAGGGAAAATGCACATTATTCGTCTTTTATCCTATTTTTCTTTTTAACGACAAAATGTTGGCAATATTTTCCTGGAATATTTAAAATTAAAACAATCAATCAATTAAAACAAAAAATGTCGGTAAGATATCAGATTGTCGGAACTTATTTCAGTTAAATGAATCGTAATTGATATTTTCAAAATTTCGACTGATACGGCCGTAATTGAAACTGTTACCTTTATAGTTTTCGTTTTAGTTTCCTGGATTATGTATTGCATTTTTTCTTATTTCTACATATGTATATGTATGTATGCCTATATATACGCTGTGTATTAATCTTTCCCCTTCAAAAAGGCATCTGGTTAAGTCATGATCAAAAGTAAAATAATTAAGCATTGACGAAAAAAAAATATTGGCGCCATTTATGATGCACTGAGGAATACATAAAATTTATCATTGTTCTAAATTTTTCTCCGGGTAAACTTCACAACTAGGGGGTGACTGTCATAAATTTTTTCATCTAGTTCCAATTTAGTTTTATTCTACAGAGTTAAATCTTAAATACATACGCTTGCATTATCTGGTTTTCCTTAAGCCGATTTCGTTGGTATATCTCTGTGTTCACAAAGAAAACCAACTTAAGTGGGGTTACGAGAAACTCTGGATTATTAGTTACTATTGTTGCCCTTTATTTCCGCCCATTTCAAATTTCAAAGGTCCGTATAGTTCACAAGTTATAGCAATTTTATAAAACAGCGATTTTTGAATTATGAATTGAATTATGTAATTTTTTCTAAACATTAATGTAAGCGAGAATATTTTTCTTATTACAGATTACGTTATTAAAGTAGATGTTGTCTAAGCACGATTTCAAGATTCCAATATGTTTATGTAAAGTTATATAAAATTCCCATAATAGCGACTTTTCCAAAATACTTAATATCTCTAAACAACAAAATCTGAGCTGTTTTTTTTTTCTTATAAGCGCAGATACATTTACCAATTTATATATATTTAGGATTTATATAATTTAGTAATAAGGACCTAGGAAGGCAGGTCCATTATTTATTATTCTTTGGTGTCGCACGAATCGTCAACTGCCAAATGGCTATGTATGCAGTTACTCCATCTTGCTGGAAACAAATGCTGTTGAATCATCTTCAAAACAAAATTAAATGTACAATAAAAAAAAATAAATGAAATACATTGATTAAAACCAAGCTATTTGATTTTCTCATTGTAGTGCAGTTGGCCATCCTGTAGTTTGGTTACAATTGTTCCGAAAAAAATGGGACAATGAAATTCTGATTACTCTTGAGTTCCAAATTATAGCTTATTTACCCCAAAGTAGTTTTTTAATAAATTGTTTATTACAGTTTAATAAGATAACTACAATTTTTTTATAATATTGCCTCAGCGCCAGATTGGCTTTATAGTGGCTAATAGGCAACTAAAATCATTCATGTAATACCAACATAATAAATATTAACATTTAAATATTTAATAACTAGTGGACCCGGCAAACTTCGTTCTGCCTTCAAAGGTGGCAAATTAATGATTTACAATTTTCAGGATAGATGGTTCTGTATTTAAATTTTTGTTAGAAAAGTTTGGTTATTTTTATTTATATTTTTTTGTAAAGTTTTTAAAAATTATTTAATTTAAGTCAATTTAAAATTACTGCAACGCTTTCACATGTACAACGTTCTATGTTTGTCTGTCGGGAAACGTAGAAAAATGAGAAGTGAAATAAATTCAGTATTTGAAAAACTTAAATTTTCCTATAACAGGATCAGAAATAATGTTTTTTTTAATTTTTGATTTCTTGTCCAATCCAATCCATATTTGCAGCAGCACTTAAGATATGTACACCAAACCGATGTACCAAATTTTGTGCAAATACCGTAAACAGGAGCAGAAATTTTGAATT
>JAHXMU010000182.1:257417-415568 GCA_019455685.1 Philornis downsi
CAGTAGCACTTAAGATATGTACACCAAACCTACACACCAAATTTTGTTCAAATACCGTAAGCAGGAGCAGAAATAATGGATTTTTAATTTGTGGTTTGTATGGGAGGTGCCACGCCCCATTGTCCAATCCCGCCCATATTTGCAGCAGCACTTAAGATATGTACACCAAACCGATGTACCAAATTTTGTGCAAATACCGTAAACAGGGGCAGAAATATTGGATATTTAATTTATGGTTTGTATGGGAGGTACCACGCCCCATTGTCCAATCCCGCCCATATTTGTAGCAACACTGGAAACATTTACTACAAACATTTAAAAAAAGAATTAGCCAAATCGGTGTAGCCGTTTTACAATTTTAGATAAATCGAAAAAAGTGGGCGTAAAAGCGGCCGTGGTAAATTTTTCTTTCCATAAAAACCTAAGTTGGACTACGACGAACATTTAAAAAAAAATTATTCAATTCGGTCCAGCCGTTCTCAACTGATGCCCTTACCAACGAACGGCATTTGATTTTTATTTATATAGATAATAATAATAGGAGAGATAAAAAAAAATAAAAAAATTATGTTAGAAGCATTTTCAAATTAGCTATCAAATATTTTTTTAATTGGATTTTAAAAGCTGATGAAAGTAAAGTTTCTTTCAAGTATACTTGCAATTGATTATATTCAAATGGTCCAGCAAATGTAACACGTTGTTTGGTCAATTCTAACTGACAAAACAGGACATTTAAATGCATTGCTTGACGAGTTGATCTTTGGGTATATGATATATTTCTATGAAATAATGTTGGAAAGGCTCCAATTCCATTTATTGATTTATGAACATAGAGCAGAAGTTGTTGTTTGTATAATCCCTTAACAGGTAAGACATTTGTGGCACAATCTTTATATAAAGAAATTGTACTAAATCCCATAGGTAGATTAAAAACAGTTTTTAAAGATTTATTCTGTGCCGATTGTAGAGCTTTCAGACAGGTGGTGGACTTACATGCATACACGAAAGGAAGATACGTCAAATGAGAATGTATCAGAGACTGATATAACATTAGCTTTACATTTAATTTCTTCTTAAATTTGTACAAAATTTCAGATCCTGACGAGATTTTGGACTTTAGGTCCGTGATGTGTTTATCCCACGACAGATTATAGTTAAGACACACTCCTAAATAATGCACACTTTCTGGTTCTTCTATAACATTAGTTCCTCACATATTACTGGAATTTTTCGAAATCAATTGTTCAAAACCTAGCAATTAGCAGAGATAATAATATGAGCGCCTGACAATTTTGCCTGCTTCATTAGTTTCTTATTTCAATCATTTCGTATTTTATTTATTGCGGTGTATGTGAGTGTTTGTTTGTTATTTTCGTTGTGTTTAATGAGGCAACAATTGTAAGGAAAAAAACATCTTCAAATACAAAACAAACACTAACACAAGCAAGCATTGAAGAAATGTCGTTTATCAGCGAGACATTAACGCAGATGTCAACAGTTGCCACAGCGGTGTCTGTGCACATTTGTGTTTGCTTCGTTAAAATTTCATCTCGCTTCTTGTAACAGCAAAATGACAAAATTTACACCACCATACAAAATTGTATTTAGTCAATTATGTGTTTACTGCGTTTAATTTGACAGCAGCGCCGCTTAGTTGTCACATCCATCATCTGCAATTAGCGGAGGCGTAAACCATACAATGCTTCGCTGTTAGCGACGACGTTGCATAACACCCCCTGGTAGTCATATCTGTTGCTGTTAGCAAAGAAATATACCACACATTTGAGATATTTGGAACACCCTGTGGGAAGCAAGCGTAGCTACCTGCTGCAGAAATACCAGTTCTGATCGCCTGGTGATATTGCGAAATTTCTCATCTGAACAATCAAAAACGAAAATGCCCGCTACCGTGCGGAGAAGTTGAGAAAGAGGCAATTTTTAAACAATCGCTAAACAAACGTCCGATTTTCCTCTATCTGTATAAAATTTTAAATAAAACGGCAATGTTTTTCTTCAGTTTTTTTGTTTTATTTAAAAAAAATCATAATTGTATGAAAAAATCATAAAAAATAACTGAAATCAAATAGATTTTTAATTTTAAAACTTATAAAATTGTATTTTTTAATCAAAATATCAGTGTATAGGCATGTAATAGAAAAATATTGATTTTCACAGAAAATCAAATAAAATATTTGCAAATCTTTTTTTGAGCGTTTTCTTTTCTTCAAATTAAGTACAACTGGAAATTGAGGTTCTATGAGATTTTGAGCATAATTTTTGAAAAATATGTATGTAACGCAATTAATAAAACTAGCAAATTCAAAAACAAAATTAGCTTCAAATGGTATTCATTACACAAATCTCTCTCCCTTTCCTACAAGATACAAATCTTTTGGTTAAGCTAATGTTTTGTATAATCTTTCCATGATTTACACCACTATATATGTATGTACATATGTAAATGTATCTACTTGATTTTCATTTAATATCATACAACTTAAAGCAAGAGTCTTTTTGTGTTATTACTTTATAGCTTAGGCCAGTGTTTGCTGGTGTAAACGCTGCTGCCAGTTATCAGTCATTTTGGTGGGGCACTTGATCCCCATCATGTGCAGCAACCGGAACAGTTGATTACACTTTGCCACCCACCAAGGTCTACAACTTTTTCACTTATACAAATTTATACACTATATAGTATAACCTAGAGGTATTGTTACTTAAAACATAAAGATTTTCTTAACTTATAAAGAACGTATTACAAAATCATAATGTCTGTTTGAGCTGCAACATAAAAACCACTAGGAAGTAAGAGTATCGAATCGAAATGGCTTAGAGGCAAGGAAGTGTTTTCATTCCAGCATTACATGATGGAACTAAATATTCAAACCTTCCCTCTATGCGATGAGTTGTGAAAAGGACAATAACTGGCTATGTGGTCAATACGAGCTGGATGCCCCCAAACGATTGTAGAGGACAGAATGTTGATGCTGATGATGGCGAAGAGGGAAGATGCATATGCTGACGAGGACGATGTCAACGCCTGTTATTGTTGCTTTGTTAAGGCAATCATATGTGAGCGGTTGACGAAGACCCCGAGGCGGATAACTGTTCCAGGCGGGCACACAATTCGGTAGCTAAACGCATTTGTGTCGCGGCTGCAGCAGCGCAGGAGGCGGCATTGGGATTGCAGGCGCTAGTTATTGTGTTGGAGTTGGATGATTGTTGATTAAAATGCATAGCGGCCTCAGGATAGGTGGGACACACACCAAGCCAACGAGCTTTACCACATGCATGAGACTAAAGTGAAGAGAAGAAAAGAAAACAAATAAATAAATGTTTCGGATAAAATTTTACATATAAGAAAGTTAAAAATGCACTACGACAAATTGTGTTAAAAAGTATGTATAGAATTTTACGCCGCCTAATGAAATTGTAGACACCGGAAGCATCATAAACTAAGAAAACATTTCCTCTAATTGGAAATTCTGTTCTTGATTCTGTTTTTCAAGGAAAAATGTTAAATCCTAATAATTTAAGAGGATTTACGACAGAAAATAAAAAAAAAAAAACGCTGGCAGCTCGTAACTGTAATCATCAGCTATCACTGCATCCAGACAGGGAAGAAAACTGGTAGTAACAAATGTGTCATTCATCTCAATTTGTTATTTGCCCTAACAATAATGTTTCCCAAGTAAGCATGGAAGAAAGCAGCGACAACTGCGTTATGCTTGTCCGGATATGTTGAGGCATTTTATTGAATTTTGGTCAGGAAACGCGATAAAGCTGCTTCTGAATTCAAATACATTTTGGTTCATTTTTGATAAACAGGAAAAGGTTGCTCAGCTTCTAAAGTGTTAATTCAAACGTGTTTGTACAACCACTAATTGTGCATATCATTGGGACTGACCAACTAAAAGTGCTTCTATTTCAACAGGTACGTGGGGGAATATGTGAACAAGGAACGTTTCCTGACAGGTCAAAGATTCACATACAATTTTAAAAGGAAATTTGATTCCCCCAAGTAACATCACCTAAACCCATCTCGTCTACTGCCTACAAGAAAATCAATTCCTATACACAACCTTGGCCAAAGGAAGAATAAATTCAAATCAAGTCAAAAAAGAAGTGTCAACATGTGACCCGAATTTTATATAATCATGTTGCCCTATCAAATTTCTGTCAAAAAAATATCTGTCTCAGCTACTTCCAATAGGCTACATGAACAACTGATCATTGAGCTATTATGGATGTTTTTGATATTTCTCTTATTTTGTCACTCACTTTTCATTTCACACTTTTCACATTCATTTGTCGTTTAGTGTAATTTTATCTTTTCAAACTTTTTCAGTTCAACTAAACTTACCATGGTAAAATCACGTTTCCACTGGACGCCACATTGACCGTCACACAAAGGGCAAGGACGTTCAACACTGTAGCCACCACATTCACTGCAATCGAGTGAAACATGATCATCAGTCCAGGAAACGCCGCAAGTAAAACAGGAGCCCATATGTTGTCTCAGTTCCTCAATGGTTAGAACATTATCCATGGAAATCTCCAAAGGACTGCCAACTAAGTCAGACAGTGAAGATGACATGCTGATACTGCTGCGACTGCAATGAAAAAAAAAAAAAAAACAAAAATAAATAATTAAATAAAATTAATCAATTGAAAACAACAAAAAGAAGGTAAATAAAAGCAACTCACTTCTAACTACACAATAGTAATGACAATAAATTATACTTAAAAATGAAATTTATCACCGGACAGCTAACAAGTAACGTTAGATGAGATTTACGTTAAACAAAGCAGTAACAAACAATGCAAATCGATTTCCAAATCGTGGCGATGAATTTTATTTGATAAAGCGAAAAAGAACCTTATGCGGACCAAGAAAATACCCAACTAGACGGTTAGTAAATGACGGAGAGGGTTTCCTGTTTTTACCATTGTGTGTGTAAATTTGGTTTAGTATTGACACATAAATTCGAAAGTGTTATATGTATATGATAAATTTTCGCATTTGATGTATCCATTTTTATCAGCATTTCGTTTGTTTTCTTAGTGAATTTGCGAATGTCAAATTTAAATATGTTTAGTGTAGTTTGTATAAATAATTGGATAGATAATAATTGGATTATGCAATATATATTTACATATACGCAGTTATTGGTCTTATTATATATGTATATAACTATAATAAATTTAAACATTGTAAGCTCGTATACATAAAAAGTTGTTTAAATTCAAGATAAATTAGTATGGATGTGGTCCCTCCTGTTCTAAATATGTATTTGAATTATATGAAAATGATGCGGATTGCCTAATTTCCGAATATCCTAAATATGCTAATTTTTCAAGTATTTGTTTCCATTGTCTATAATTTGTATTTTAGCACACTTAGTGTACCGCAGGGGACGCTTTAGTTACTTCAGTAAATGTGTTATACGTATAACTAACATATATTAACGTAAAGCAATCAATTATTTAGTCGTAATGAAAACAATCGAATTCTATGTTTTAGCATTTTAAGAGCAGAGACATATTTCTTTACACACTTAGGTACTTGGTTTTGACATTTATAATGTCGAATTTTCTTTTTTTTTTTTTTGATTTTAAGAATTCAGGGACTAATTCTGTGTTTAAATGTGTCCGAAATTTCTTAAAATTAATAGCTGATATCACGAATTATTCGCTTTCCATACGGAATTTCTTATAATTTTTCATTTTTAATTATGTTCATAGCACTTCCGACAGATTAATACCTTTGCGATTTATGTATGATGAGTAATTTTGTTTACAACATCCCACGTTTTTTTTTTTGTTGTCTTTATTGTAATAGCAATAATATTCTGTGGAATTTGTATGAATTTCGAGCTAAATTGGAAGCTTTAAATAGATTACTGATTTATCGGTAGAAAAACAGCACATAACCGACAGAATTAATCGTATCATATTTGAAATTTGCATAACATATATTGGATGAATTCATAATGTTATATTTACATTGACAACTTGACAGTGTTGAGATGAACCAAACGTAATGTTATGGTGTCCAAATTAATATTTGTTATTTGAACTAAATTATGAATAAAACAATAAATAATCAAAAATAAACAAATAATATGACGCTTTTGTCTCGACATTTGACTTGATCTGAAACTGGTTATTTTCAAAAATCTGTTTATGGATTTAAAGATATTGCATAAAGATTATCTTTATGAATTCAAGGATATTAAGTAACACTAGTAAATATTATCAAGATTGGCTGCAGGATACCGAAATATAATCAAGTAGAATGGCAAGCCAGAAAGAGATTGTATTTATTTGTGTATATACCGAAAGTGATTTTAATAGTGGCAAATCCTTGATGTGAGAAGTAGTGTAGCTTTGACTATCAAAACTTTCAGTGTTGACACTAAATAACTAACAATAATTTCTGAATAATAGGTTATATTATAGTGCCTAGATTAGCACAATAATGCACCACTGGCGGCGCTTGAGTCAAAAAATGACCCCGTTTTATTTACAACCATCCAGTGTTGCATTCCAATGTGATATATTATTATATACTAAAGGCGATTTGTCAAATTTAATGAGATGTGTACAGCCATCTGTTTCCGTATAATTTAATGTTAGAGTGAATGAATCACTGTAATTTCGCACATCATTTTCAAATCGAATTTGTCATACAGTTTTCAGACTAAAAGATAAAGATAGTTAGATACACTCTTATGTACATATACGTATAAATATTTATAGCTATCAATTCAGCAAACTCACCCCAATGGACTGCAGATATCAGTAAATTGTGGACCATGTACACTGGCTAAAGACATTGTTGTTACTGGAACTGAAATTATACAAAAAAAGAAAACGATTAAACGTTAAAAGTGTATCAACAATTGTCGAAACAGGAAGATAATGAATAATGCAAAAACATAACGAGGAAATCAAATATTATATGTATAAGTAATCATATTTATAGCTGGTATTTGACAGCTGTAGCGTTAATAATAAAATTGACAAGAATTCTTTTAGGTAGCTTTTAACAGCAAAGACACCGGTTCCACAATCGATTGTTTTTTCAATTTATTGGAGCGAAATTTTGATGAAAAAAGGGGTAAGAAACACAAACTCGAAAGCAAAACTTTTAATTAAAACTGTTTTAAACCGGTTACAACAGACCTGAAATTGATGTCAATGTAATGGAGCTTTTGACATAAATATATCTTTGCAATCTCATCACATGATTTAACTATAAAGGTTTTTGCTTTTATTGCATGCAGATAAACAGTTAAGAGCTTAATTCAACTAACTAATGTAACTCTTGTTGGCAAAAATTAAAAATGCATGTCATCTGATTTGCTTACTTAAAAAAAAGAAGAAAGTAAATATTGGCCAACGATTTTGGTACAATAATTTAACTACATCAATTTCTGCTTCTCTCTGCTTGAAATAAACATTCGCAGTTAAGAGGTTACATTACCAGATAAAACTGATATGTTCTCAATTTTTTTTTTTTGTAGCGCCATTTCCAATCATTATTTGTGGATGTTAGTTGCGAAAAAGGAAACGATTTGATGATTGCATAATTTATTTGGAGACTTAAACATATCGGATTTGTTTGCTAAATTAACCTTTGCTTGCTTAAGATATCAGTAGTAGTTATGTGCTAAAGAAAGCTAAAATTGTAATTCCCTGTTTTCAAACGCTACTGATGTCCCCAATGACATTCTTCATGATCTACTTCTAGGCAGGTTTACCTTTTTGAACTATTTAGAATTGATAAGCTTTCGAAGAGATAAAAGCAAATGAAAAACAATAAAGCCAATAGCGCTGTAGCAACGAAACCCTTGTAGGAATTTTCTGATTTCTTAAAAGCTTTTCGTTTTGTCTGCAATGTGATGCGACTTCGCAATAGTTCATATTATGCAAATGTAGCTGGTTTTCATTCTCTGATTTCTCTGACTCTTCACGTTCAGCTGACCTAAATAATTTCGCTTGAATTGTAACGTTGCGTTAAATGACCGTCTACATAAACTACGTAACATTGTGATTTTTTTTTATAATTTTAAAGTGGAGGCAGATATGTAAAGAATGTAGAAAGAAATCGTACAGAAAAATATAACCATTAAAACACACCAACAACACTACATACTCGTACACCCGCGTTTAAACTGGGCGCATTTTGTAATGGCTCTGTTTCGCGCTGCTCTTCACCCCATGCCCTGGAAGTCGATGGAGCGCAAAGTTTTTGAGTATAAATTAATAAGGAATAATAATAATAAGGGAGGTACTTCTTATAAGTGTTAACGTCTTCTTACATGGACTTTTAATGAGCTCAATTATAGATAGAATGAGATACAACAGTAATAACTAAAACGAATGATAATACATTTAAATTATTGGAAGTTCCAATAAATTATAAGTATTAGTAGTAAATAGGCAAAAAACAGCAACCAGTACTGCCGCAACAATTGCCAATACTACCACCATCACATAAATCAAAGTTCATTGTTGACCATCAAATTGACCGCAAGGGGAAGAAGGATCATCAGGCAATGGCGGGTAATTGCATTCTTTTTCTTTTTTCGTTCAATCTTTAGAACAGCTGCACACATGCTCTAACATTTAAATATCTACCATATGCGTATGTCTGTCGCACAACAAATGTTGTTGCTATATCCATCTGACTCAGTGTTGTATTTCTTTAGAAATAATTAAAGAATGTGGTAAAAACCAGATTTTTGTTGTTAAATGTGGTTACATATTGTATATTTATCGATAAACTAACACCAGTCAATGTACATACACACACAGTCACAAGCATAACAAAGCATTGCATAAAGAAACAGAACAAAAAAAAAAAGGAAAAACGATACCCAAGTATTAAGTTAAGAGCGCGCGGGAGACGAACAGCAAGAGTAGTTGTGTGATAAGTGAACCAGTAGTTGGTAGTAATAAGAGTAACATCTTACGAAGAGAGTGTTTGTTGTTACAATTGTGCTATTACAGTGATCGGTTATCATCTCCATTTTAGTAATAACAAAAGTTACATTTCACATATTTCTGTTAAATCTGTTCCATTTATCATGCATATGATATGAACTGTATGATATTTATATACATATATGACATCATATGTATGATGCGATAAATATGTAAGAGTATATACAAGTCATATATGCGAGGGAACGTGCCATATATATGATTTATGGGCGTGTATCACGTATAGACAACTCAATAAATGCTACTATGGTGCGCAACATAACGTTATGTAGACTAATGTGCCGATAATAGGAGGAGTTCACATGATAAGAATGATCTGTCGAAAAGTAGTCAATATTAAAAGAACCCATATAAATAACACACATGTGTTTCTTCCCTTATTTCAATAAAATCCAGTGATTACAACTCAAATAATGCTACATAAGGTATATGAAACTGCGATCTATTAGATTTGCTCGCTAAGGGAACTTTTCATTATCATTGATATTACGGTTTTACATTCAATGAGTACGCAGTTAAACGAATGTTTATTTGATTTTTATTAATTTATGATTACGGGGAAAATATTCTTTGGAAACTTGTGTGAAAATGTATCAATTGAAAGTTACTTGTTTTCAAAGTTGGACACGGTATTTACTAAAATATTAATTCTCGTGAGACATGAAAGAACAAAGCATACACATTCTATGGCACTGACATTCCTGAAATAGCAGTGAACGAAATCTTGTTGAAGAACTTCCAACCACCCAAACGAAAAGTGAGTGCCAATTTTAGCAGCCGTGTATTTCGATAGTATCATAAACATGAATAAGGAAAATATAACTTGAGCAGTTTATTAAGCATAATACGCACATTCAAAGTGGGAATACACACGCACAATCAATCAACTATCAAATTGGCTGTTGCGGATAAATAATGTCATTTCGAAAAACAAATTTAACAAAACAAAAAAAGGCAACGGAAGTAAAACACAAAAAGACTAATAATATTAAAAATCACTGCAATGCTTTGCAGTCAAGTGGTTATATTTAATTCAACCCATTGCAATTAAGCGCAGACCAACTGCGAAAGTGTATGTTTAGTTACTTTTTTATATAAACTATCTAAATTGGTAATTGATTTGTTGATTTATCATCGTCTATCATGGTCACTCACACTCTCGCATACGCTCTTTTTACGTTTGGAGTTTTTGTTTGTCATATGACATGACAACTATTGTCGATATTGTTTTATTATTGTTGTTGTTTCGTGCAACTGATGTGGAGTTGTAATAGTTACAACATTGTGATAGCCTTGAATTAAGCTTTTAACATCGTTGTAATGTTTAATAAAATAAACTTAACAAAAAAGGGGGAAAACAACATTTGCTATGATTTAATCATCAACTATTTGGAGAGAAAGATAAATCTAAATTAATACTGCGTTGTTACTACTGCCGCCACGGGAAATAACCGACGATAGCGATGGATCTGTGGGAAATCTTATAGCAACCGATACTCAACAAGTAAAAGCAATTGTCATTCCCTTTTGCCGAGACAAAATCTACTTTCTCATCACCATCATTATATACTCGTAAAAGCAGCAAAGGAAATGTAACTGCAAAATTCATGGGACTCAGTTTGATGGAGCATTAGGCGGCTGTGTGGTTATGGTTATACAACACTAACGAATCTATAAAATCTAAAGAAAAATCGCGTGGTCATTTCCCATTACAGTAGCACTATGCCATTTCATTCATTAAAATATAAAGTTGTACTATATTATAGATTTCAATTATTTATATACATTTACAATTTCCCACGTATTTACAACAAAAACAAGGCTGCGCTCAAATATTCATCACATCCGATAGTTATTGTCGGTCGGGTGCAGTATCAACCAGCGAAAACGTTCCCTGCTCATGTTCGTTCCAATTTACAATTCTAATATTTTAAAAAAGCGATACTGATATATAGTTAACATAAAATAGGTGAATGCTTTAGGCTCCATATTTATAAAAAAGAAATAATGAAAAAAAACTAGGCATGTCATATGCAAATCGCAATACCCATAGTTAACACATCTTTGTACTTAATTTCTATGCAACTACGAATACATTTTTTTTGAGAGCACATAACATTATTTATGTTTATTGATGCTGGCTTAAAATTGCCCGTTTTCATAAATATCAATAATTTCTTACTTTCGACACGCTACTCTTCCTCCCTCTTCCTTTCCCTTTACGTGCTCTTAATTTGCATTACAAAAGCCAAACGTGACCATTTTAAGAAAGATTTGCTGCTGTAATGGGTTTGGGGCATTGGACAAAAAGCTTAAGAATTCATTTCACACCTTTTTCAACATTTCTCTATATTAGTGCATGCAAAAGCTACATCGGCAAGAAAGAACATTGACTAAAGAAAATGTTACAATGCTCGAGAGGAGGAGGGTTAATAATAATTTTATTTTTACATAATTGCAGAATGTGCATTACTCAGCAGGCAGTCGCTCTGATCTAACAGACAGATCCGCGCAGCGAAAACCATTTTACAGCATTCATTTTCAAAGGCAGATATATGTATTTAGCTAAATATAGCTAAGAAATGTGAGAATTTGCAAATTCAAAGACTACTACATACATACATGGATGTACTTTGAGGTTGGTGTTTGGAAAAACATCTGTTGCGAATAATTGATACTAAAAAGTAAAGTTTTTAAAAACACACATTGTGGTGTTATAAATGTTTAAAATTTGATAAAAAAAAAAATCGATTCAAGTCCTTTGTCTCAATCGGAAAGTCTAGAAAATATACTGGCAAATTGTGTTAAACCCAAAGGCAATTGTCCAACTAGCCGGGCATTCGCTTAAATGAGCTGAGTTCATATTTCTTTAATAACTGAAAGGACTGGAACGATTTGCCAATAAAGCAATAACATTTTAAAAATATCGATTTGTTTTTGTTATTGCATTTTTTAAAAATAAACCGCGAAATGACACACACTTCGTAATAAAAATAATATGACAAAATTTAATTGAAAATGTCACCCTGACCGCCAAATGCTGCTGAAACCGCCCTATGCTTTATATACCCGGTTATATTATTATTTAAATCTATATAATCAAAAATCTAGTGACTTCCCCACATTCAGCTGGGCATTGTGGACTGTGCTTCATAACAAAGTATATGGGAAAAATATTTATTAATTCACGCCATATAAAGAAGACGGATACAAAATGGTGTGTCCGTCCCACCCCTCCGTCCAACAGCTTTAAAAAGTTGCCAAACGGTGGTAGCTGCAGCGGATACAACGGCTAACCGCAACAATTTCAATTTGAATGAATCAGATACTATACGGGTGAAATTCAGGTAAAACTTACTTTTTGTGTTGTTGTCGATTTCCTCGATTTCTATATAAAAGTTATATTCACACAATAGTTTTCACACTATTTTTGTTGCTTTGTCGGATGGCGACGAAGGAAACTTTTTAACTTTTGAGTCTTTTAAAATTTCTTAAAAACTCTTTTCTTTTGAGGTTGGTAATTGGATTTCTTTGTTTTCCAATATTTTTGTAAAGGGTTACTTTTTGCATTTAATACGTGGCTTTTCAGACGGGAAACAACTCTTTCTTTCTGTTTGAAATGTCACTGTTTCTTGCCAAATAAAAACACTTGTTCAATGCAATTTTGTTGTATTGTTTAAATAATTATTTTTTTGTTTGTTGGTATCTTCTTTTTATTTCTTCTTCAACAGAACATTCAACATTTCTTCTATCAACGCCGAACAAAGAGGTTGGGTTACGATGGTTGATTTCTTGATTTTTTGTATTGGTATACAACGACTTTTTCAGCTTTATTGACTTTTTGGTGTAGTTTTGATTTTTGAACGCTTCTGTTTGATTCTATTCAGGTTTGCTGTTCCGCACTTCAGTTAGTAGTTAACTCTCAATGGGTGATAAGGGAGTTGTGACAGCCACGACTAAACTCAAATAACTGAAACCTCTGGCAGTGAGACATCGACTTTTATGAGTTCCTCCATCCACACTGGGTCTGGTCTGCTCGTAGTCGTTGGCAGCCACATTTGCAATTATTCGTGAGCAGATTTGTGTTGTGTTTGGGTAGGAGAGAGAAAGACTATTCTCCGTCTCTTCTCGTTTGCTTCGCTGTCGGTTTGTCGGGTGCGAGTGAATGGCGCTGTACATGTTGTTATTCTTGTTGCTGTTGGGCAACAATCAGCGCTTTTAAATACTATAAAGTGATTTTCTTAGTATCGGTGAGATTCAAAGTACGCCAATTTATTCGTGTTTGCACTTACAGTGGAGATTGAATATATAGTGGAGATGTTAATAAAATTCCAATTTCTTTATGTCATTAAATACCAACTGGAGCTTTCGTTTAAAGGATGTATAATTTTTGAGAATTATTACACAAAAAGTAGATGCCTTGGAACTTAGGAAGCCCAAAAAAGTTCTTTTGTGACCAATTTACACAGTACTCAAGAGTGTAAATAAAATATTTTTAATCACTTGCAATTCATTTTTTAACCATGTTTTGAAGACAGCTAAAAAAAATAATTTTCTTTGAGGATTTTGCAATCGAAAAATCAAACGTTATAAAATGCGGATATGCCATCAATCACAAAAAAAAACAAAAAATCAGTATATCTTTAAAAATTCAAATACATATGTCTTTTAAGCCACCTTTAAGAGAAAATTGTTGTGTTCAATATTAGTTAAACGACATACATATGCAGGGCATGGCAATCTGTATTTAAGGAATTTTGTATACCCTCCAATAGTTTATCATACAGTTTGAAACGACTAGAACTGTTAAAAACTTGATCTCACTCAGGTGCTACAAGTACAAGTAACTAAATAAAGGGTGGCGCACGGATCGTGCTACTGTCAACTGTCAATGGGGACCGTTATTTAAAGACGATGAACTGCTGTTTCAACAGCAGTCAAACACATTAAGCAGAAGATGTGCGAAACTAAACCAAGGAATTTGAATTAAAATAATGATTGAGACGATCCCGCAATGAATAATTGTCTGATCAGGTGTCGCATATGCGTGAATGAGCATGGAAGATGTCACTTATGATCTATCATCTTCAAAACAATTAGTTTTACAAAATACAATTGAATTTTCTATACGTTAAATTAGAAATTAGCAAAATTGGTCCAATAGGAAAAAACTTGCCCATGTCAGAATTAAAAGCTCCACAACAGTTTTTACAATTTATTCGTTATTAGTTGACAGATGCAAAAACCAATCCTATTCATACACTTCTTTAATACGGCATTCACACTTAATAGTTAAATATCGCACTGAGATTGTCAAATGTAATTTAAGTTGTCAACGCTTAAAAAGACATTTGTCCCGGTTTCGTTTAAAAGTGACAGCGGTTTGTTAGTACACCATTTTTGGCATTTAAAAAGCATTCAGCTTTTATTTATTGTGTTAAAGGAAAAAGAACAGAAAAAATAATACGAAATAAATTAATATAAATATAAAAAATATAAATATAATAATTTGCAAAATTTAACTCAAAATTTGCGAACTGTATGTGCTTTGTTTGCTACCGTAGAAACATTTTGTATGTTTGCTGTTTCAGTTTCATTATTGGAAAAATCACTTTTTACATCGAAGACTTTGATGTTGTAAGACGTAAACTCTTGTAAGTGGGAATTTAATTGCAATTTTGGCTAAATTCACATAAATGTTGGCAAAACATTTAATTTCGGTTAATCGAATACTAGTTAAAAGGTTGTTATGAATATTTACTCTAGTTAAACCCGGTCAGTGCTAATATATTTTTAACCACAGCTGTTTGCCAGCAAACATCGGATATTTGGTTTCCTACAAGCTTGTGTGTGTTTGCGCGTGTAAGTATAGGCGTATATTCGCCCATTCGCACGACTCTGTAGCCAAGATAACTAAAGTAACGCAAACCATCGTATCGCAAGTCATAGCAATGCAATAACAACAACTTTGCTAAAAAAGGCGGCCGCCACCACTGTTAGTTGTCGCCTAAAATCAATTGAAATCAACGGCATTCAGGCGGGCAGACGGGCATGCAGGCGTTCAGGCTGTCCGACCAAACACACACATCAAGAAAGTGCGACCGACCGATCGACCAAAACATTAACAAATGCAATGCACACTACAGATTCAACCTTACGTATGCCCTGCATTCCACCGACGAAAAACAAAATGCAAACAAAAATTAAATTTCCTGTGTACGAGTGTGTGAGTGAGTTAGAGAGTGGATATGCGGGAGAGTATCAGGCATAGGCAATGCTGCGTGTGCTTGTCGTCAGTTGACTTAGTGTACAATCCAAATAAACGAAATCCGAAAACCCACAAATCGTCTAAGAAATTTCTGCTTTATGTTGGTACTTAGGCGGGGAAGACGTGGAGATTTTGGATCTCATTCGCGGTTTGTTATGAATTTCACAAATCAAAACAAAGAAAGAGTAACAATATGGCTTGGTGTGACATTCCCCCGTAAATGTAAATTAACAGCTATATTTCGCATATTTGTCACCGTTTAAACGATTAGAAGAGGTATTTCCACCGCATGGGGATTTTCAACTTTGGAAGCTTCGTCAGAAATTGGCGCAGTTTAATTCTTGATTTATAGCGTCGTTTAGCTGGTTTTTTTCATTGATTACCAGATAAGCCTTCGACGTACACATGTACCTACATACATATACATATATACATATGAGACAATTCAGCACGTGATTTGTCAGTTAGGAATTAATTAGACACGCTTTGTTATGTGACGATTCCTTGGAAATTGATTCGTTAGGTCTAATGAGTCGATTAGATCATTTTGACGTTTCTCTGCTTTATATAATTTAATATAGCTTCCAACTGCCAGTTTTTCTTTATTTTATTCATTTGTATGTTCTGTATCCAGTTTGTACCGAAATCTTTGCTTTGAACCAGAATAATCTGACTTTCTAGTTAATATTGACTAACACTTTCATTGCCATTGTGAAGCTTCCAAAGGCTAGCTTTTTTTTAAATTTATTCATTCCACATATGGTGTTATTTTATTATTGATTTTGAATTTGCTTTCACTCGTTTCAATATTATGAAAAAGCCCAATTAACCGAACTTTTTGATTATTCGATTACTCGTTAATCGCAGAACAGAAATCGACGTACAATCGCATAATCGTGATTTGTCGAATAAATAAGAAAAACATTCTTATTGTCCTACTAGATTGCAAATGTAATATAATATTGTTCAATATTTCATATTCCGTTTCTTTCTTAAAGGCAGATCAGGTATCCTAAATCACTGCGTCAGAAAATATGTAGAACGCTTGGAGATTTCAATTGTTTGTGTCCAATGAATTTCTAGTTTGCTTGAATTACGAAAGCTGGACATTATGTGAAATGTTAAGGCAAACAAAAACGTTATTGTATTTACAATATTCTGCGCTGTACTGAAGAGCACAAGTATATATATATATATATGTATATTCAGATATATGTATATATTATATTCATATATAATATAATATAATATGTAATATATATTTTTGACTTGTGCAAAATTAATAGGCCTGAGCAATAGATGAATGAATCGAAATTGGCTGCTTTCGTATGAGATATACACATATGGTCGAAAAATAAGTACCCCTGCTTATTTTTGCTTTATGTTTAATTTTAGTTACTTTAACGGAAAGTAAACAAAGTTTTCGTTCTATAGCAGAAATTATGAATCGGTCGCGCTTTAAAGCGTAAAAAGCCCGTCGAAACTCGCGGAAGACCCAAAAGGTAAAAAAAAAAACAGATATTCGTATCGTAACACTTTCGAAGAAGGACCCGTTTGTGTCTTCAAGAGCGATTTCAGCACAAATTGGAAATGTAATTTCATCGCGAACGGTTCGTCGTAGACCACAAGAAGCACATTTACCAGGACGGATAGCCAGAAGAGTTAGACAAAAAAAAAAAAAAAATTAAAGGCTAGATTGGCGTTTGCAACAGGCCATTCTAATTGATATGGAGGAGGCGGTGAACAAAAATATCGAAACATTTTGTGGAGCGATGAAACAAAAATTAATGTATTTGGGAACGACTGTGCCCGAAATGTTCGATGCCCTAAAGGTAAGGAATTCCATTTTCGTTCCGAAGCATACTTCTAAGTTGGTAAAGGATTGGTTCCAAGATTATAATGTTGCCCTTCTTGACAGGCCAAGTCAATCGCCGGACTTAAATAATTGAAAATCTTTGGGGAGAGTTGAAACAAAGAATTCGAAAGGAGGTCCTTAAAAATAAGGATCAGCTACGGAATTTTGTTTAAAAAATTTGGTATGAAATACCAGTAGAAATCTGCAGGAAGTTTATTGCCAGCATGATAAAAACAGTCAACAAAATAATTGAAAATAAAGGTGGATTAACGAAACTCAGCCAATTTAGCAGAAAAAACTTAATTTTTTAATTTTTTTTGCTTATTTTAACTAAATGTACTTACTATTTCGTCTAATGTTTTTTGATTAATTTCTTACTTTTTGAAATATACTGCATTTAATTTTTGATTTCTGTTATTGTTTTAGTATTTATTTTAATTTTTAGAATTTGTTTTTTTCTTTTAATTTAATTTAATTTTCGTAGACCAAGAGCCTTTAAAAAAATATAGGGCGTACTTATTATTTTGATCACATGTGTACTTGGTATCACACACTCGTGAGATACTATTTCCTAATGCTTCGGAACGAAAAAGCCGCATTCCATTGGGAGCTCTACCTCACAAAAGCTGATTTTATTTTTGGAACTATTTCGATCAAGAGAACATGTATGTTCTGTAAAAGGTTGCCAGGCTTTTCGATAATGGGACGCAAATGGAAGAGCAAAATAAGAAGGCAGGTGCTATAAGTTCGGCCTGACCGAAGCCTATACTTGTACAAACAGCACGATGGAATTCCCTTTCCAGAATTTGTGTGTTTTATGTATCAAAACGAATTTGCTTGCATTCCATAAGTGAGGTAAGATATGAAAGCTTTCCTGATTCGGTGAGCTAACGAGTATTCCATTTTTAAACTCAATCAACGGCGCCTACAGTTTAAGGACGACTTCGAACATCGATCACTCGACGACTCGACTACTCGAAGTGTTCGTATGACACATCAAAAGGTGATCACCGCTCAAATAATGATCGATGATTGAACCCGCGACCATGTCGGTTTTTGCGTATTTGTATGGAAAAAATAATTCCGTTTAATAAGTTTTGTCGTTATCTATGCATGGAAAAATACCAACACAGAGTGAGAGGATGTTCATTGAAGGATTGATGTTCATTGAGAAGCATTTTATTACAGTTGTTTAACATTAATTTACCGCCTTTGCTCAATTAAATTTAATGCGCAATGCACTAAGTGCCAAAATTCCTGTACTAATTATCAGAACATTAAATTCATTGCGAGGCAACGGAAAATGTTCCCAATATTTACTTCAAACAAATCTGAATTAGCCACAATTTCCATTCGAAAGTGTTTAAAATTGCTGCTGTGTTCAGATTACATTTTATATATACATTTGTTATAACCGACCAATTGGAATAGTCGACATAAAAGGCTCTGTTTAAAAATGTGATTGGAAAAAATAATTTTGGTTTCGGTTTTGTATATTCTAGTCCCATGGCAACTAATTGAAGGGCGACAAAAAAACCGGTTAATTGATTTTAAAATTAAAAATTATAATTTTCGAATAACTCAAATCCAGGATTGTTTAAAACACTTTAACGATTATCTTGGTTTTTCGTAGAGTTTAAATGAATGACTCACATATTTGTGCTTATTTTTAAAGCTAAAGGTAACTTTCGCCACAACTCTCAGTTCAGGCAAATATATTTCTAAAAATTATAATTGTAAAAATTAAAAGTCTCCATACAAAGTGCCTGTCCAAACCATTTACCCCCAAGGTTCGGGCGGTATTTGTCCATAACTCAAAAAAAACACACCTTGAATATTAAATGGTTTTGCGTATAATCCGCAATATATTAAAATTACAATTTCTACTTTTTGCCATATGAAATACAAGACCACATAAAAATTTTGATTCTTTTGCTAGGAATTTGATAAATAACTTCACGTAGAACTTAAGTACTGATTCAATAACGTCTTCAAAAAATTTCCATTAAGTCTTGCTGCTATCGCCTGATATTAGCAACGACAGCTGGGGGAGCGTTCAGAAATATTAAAATTCAACCGTTGCCAGGAGAATACGTTATTGACAAATGTTATAACTCGATTAAACCTATATCGGATGTGATTTTCAGTGCAAAATGTATTTCTGGCAGTTCGTGGAGTATGTAGCAATTTCTACCAAAATGGGAAATAAATAACCTCGAATGTAGTTATCATCTTACATGTCATTATCCTGAATGTTTTGGAGAACTTTTTATTAATATTAAACAGCGAATTGCCCATTGAAAATCAGTTTCTAAAAATTATTCTATGAACCATTATCATAAGCAATGCAAATATTTCAGATTACATTTGTGTGTTTTGTTAAAACTCCCTTGGAAACTTTATAGGTATAGTAAAAATAAGTCGATCATTTTTCCAATAGATGCCGTTAATATTCTGTATTTCGCGCTGTATAAGTACTATTAGGTTACACCTTTCCTTGAAAACACATTACTGATTATTAAGTCGCTGTCCACAGCAAACCTTTAAGGATTACTTATGGAAATACATGGCGGATTGATATTAGGGATGTAATCTCCCCTTTTCTCTTCATTTCTTCAAATGACAATGATGCCGGGCGCATACTTGTCGAGAACACCGACATAGGCCTTCTTTGTAAAGACTCCGGACATTCCAGGTACACATTCTTGTATCGTTTACGGCAGTCATCAATATTTGGGGAGTTCGATTTTCATTTATTTTCTCCTGTATTTCATTATCAGTATATGACAGAATGCGGGTAGCAACAAGCCCATGTGAGTCGCTGTCCGCGAAATGGTTTAAAGGGAAGTGTCGCCTAACTTGGTGATTCGGGTCGGGTTGAGATGTAAGTATTACTTGTATTGTTTGCCTATTGCGTACATTTCAACTCATTTCGGCATTATATTGTACATTTTCAGAGTATATAGAAAATTTTGCTTCCAAAATACACCTCATCCTTGAGAATACTACTCATATTACGTGCAATATAATGTCGCTGTCCACTACAAAGTCTTTGGGTAAAAACCTGACTTTTGTAACACCGTTTATACACGCGTACAGCACGAGGTTTTCTTAGCAGATCATTGACAGTGGCTTAATATCTTCCTCGCTCGTTGTTTCCGCTGGGCATCTCTTGAATGACGATTATGTCGGTGTCAAACTTGACGAGAACATCGTCCAATCAGATGAAGGCATCTTCTGTATACCTTTCAGACATTTCAAGTGTCTACCTTTCAATCATGGCGTTTCAACCTTGAACCGGTTGCATTTCTCGCGCGTGGAGAAGTTGTAAGTCGCCATGAGTTGCTAGTTCCACGTATACGAGTACTGCTCGCCTTATTCAATATATTTTCACCATTTCAGTACTATTTTCTAAATATTCTACAGATAACGTAGAAAATTCTACTCGAAAACAAACAAAATCTTTCCCCCGAGAATACTAATCACATACATACTTGCATCTTAATGTTGCTGCCTTTGAGGGGTAAAAAAAGTTGACCTTTATAACATCATTTACTTATGTTTTAATTATACAAAACGTTTCAGTTGTTTATAAATAGCAACGAAATTTTATTAATTATAATCCTGGAATTTAGATTATCCCAACACGACGTTTACTCATGAAATTATACTGCTAGTTGTTGTCAGCTATTTAATGCCTCCCTCCCCCTCTCTGCTAGATTTCATAAGCACCCCAACCTGGTTTCTTTGAAAAATCTGATGAAAATTGTTTGCATTCTTACTTAATAGTACAAAATACATTAAAACGAAACAGATTCCCTTTTAGTGCTAGAAACACTGAGATCGGACTCTGTTATCAAATTGTTTGACCTATTTCCTGCACCGGACACACAGACAGACAGACAGACAGAACAACACGACTCACTTATTTATATGAAATTTAAAATTTAAATATTCATGTCGGTTTGAAAGACTTCTGTTACTTTCTGCCTTAGCAACAGATTTCGCAAAGAGATGGACGATCCTAAAAAGGGGCGTGTGTGCTATGTTTTAGTCCATTAACAGCTAATAAATACAACGCTGGTATTTTGATGATCGTATGTACACTGGGATGTACATATAGATTCTCAATTTATATGATGTGTTTGCTGTACACACAAATTATGAGACCCTCAATTAATTAACAAAAATGCTCGTAGCTGCTACAATAAATAACAGCTGATCTTATTGTCAAGAAATCGTCATATCATTCTGCTGGTCTCATGATGTTGTGTTCTATTGTTCGCATTCGTTAGAAAACGATAAGAGAAATGTAAGAGCCGTGTGCGAACTCAGCTCCTACTACATGCCCGCATTACTGAGGCGGTATTTCCTCTGTTGTCAAATAGAATTTCTAGAATTAAAATGCCACACGTATATTTTTATTGTATTATTATTACCTGCTTCAATTACATTGATTTATTTGTAATCAGACTACGGCGAGTGTTAATGTTTATAAATATAATTATATTCACTGACTAATCACTGGGCACTCGTGTGACCTATCAAAAGCGGGTAAATCTGAAATTCTTTGTTCCAGAGGGTTTTGACATTTTTCAAACATTATATTGCTCGCTCTGTATTTGTTTATAACAAATTTTCATGATTTTATCACTCGTTTTGATAAGAATTGTCTAATTTCACTGTTTAATATAGGACTCCAGTGGGGATTCGGCAGTGGCTTCATATCAAACTGACTTTAAATTTACACGGAAATTATGAGTCATTGATTAAGTACTGAAAGAAATAAAATACACAAAGGGCGGCTCATCTATAGCTTTCTTTCCTACTAGATATTTTTTTGTCACTGACAAAATGCTGACTGAGACTCACGTTTCTATGCAAACTCATATACGCTTCAACAATGTTGTGAGATATTGATAACCGCGGCGAGAACTTTCATGAGCTAAAAAACGTGTAAATATGTGTATAATAGTATGTTATAAAAAATTTAAAAAATTCACATAAAAAGTTAAAATATAAAAGTATCTATTCAGATATTCATAGGTTTATCTTTTACCCCATTCGAATGCTACAATTTTGTATTTTCGGAGTGTCATAATATAAAAAGCTGCTTCATACGCAGACAATTATTATTTAGAAAAACAATTGGAGTAATTTATAATTGAAATCTTGCAGTAAGCTAAAAATTTACTGGCGTCATTCATTTATCACGCCTTCCAACATTTCCTTATAACCACAGAGAATGGGCGGAATTGTCATGGCTCTAAGTGAAAATGAATAATTTCGTCTTAATTTCCATCTGATAAGGTGCGGTTAGCTATATAAGAGATCCATGGTTTTTACCTGACATTAAAGGTTTTATTAGCATAATTAGAATCATCCGATTTAGGTCAAATATGCACCGATTTGTACTGTGACTTGTTCTCATTTTGAAGGTAATTCTTTGATGCTTCTCTCATAAAAACTCTCGCCCCTATTCACAAAAAACTGGGACAGTTGATTTTCACAAGTTTCTCTTGACGTGAATTTCTCTCGGCGAAATTATTCGCCATTGGCAAGAATATTTAATAATAATTTGGTGTCAGAAACGGACTATAAGGTGGAGGCATAAGAAGAGGAATACCCCAACTAAGCTCCTGGAGATGTTGACATTAAGATAATGTAATATTTCGTATAAAAAGTTTCATAAACAATTGCACTACGTACCAAAAATGGTATCGTAGACATTGACAAGTCAAGTCTGAGTTAAGACTGCATGGAATTTGCTTTTAAGCACTGTAATAGTTCGTAGAAAGTTCGCATAATCTCCTTTTTTTTCAGTATTTTTCGATAACCATGTCCGAAAATTAGACCGGTCGCTTGAAAAAAATAATACCAGTTGGCACCGGTCCTTCTGGCATTTGTTAACCACCACTTGTAAGGGAATATGTATACTTTTTTGTGGGCCTCAGATGATAAGTGATTCCAGTTTTTACAAACAGAATGACAAAATTAGTGAACTCCCATAATATGGTGGAAGGTATAAGATAAATATTATTTCCTCAATGTGTAGGAATTACTACTGATTTCTTACGATTAGAGAAAACATACCAGTGGCTGATCATGATTATTAGTGAGGAGTGTTGTGACGATACAAAGAGCATGTGGTAGTTATGGAGAATAATCAAACCTTGAAGTAAATCATATTTGTTCTTGAAGGCTTGCAACATAAGCTTTTTTCAATTGCTGAATTATTTAGTCAATTGTGTATGAATAATACTCTGCAATTATTAACAACCTATTTGTCGTCCTAGATTGGTCAAAGTTAGAACTGTTGCATGACATCTAAGATTATGTTAAAAATAACAATTTTTTGGTTCTTCGTGGTGACAACTGATGTGAGCGTTGATTAGATTATATGCATCAATTTGGACAAATTATCACATTCTTTGCGGACATGTATAAAGTAGAAGCTGCTTTAGTGAATTTAACTATGGTGACGGTTTCTTCTGTACGTCCCTTAGTAGAGGAATTAACTAGCTTTAAACTCACCCAATCAAGATAAAATAGGCACTAAACAACAACACGAGTAAAATGTCCAGATTCGAAGTTTATTCGGGTTTCAATTTAACAAATGTGTCAGAAAACGATACAACATGGAAAGGTGACAGTATCAATCGATAAAACAACTAAACGCAATCGGTTATGACATTTAGCGAGGTTGTGGCTTAAATTCACTTAATAGCTGCAATCGCGATCATATTGAGGATATCGCTCGTTAGTAAATTTTATACGAGAGTACTGTCCAACATGCACGCGAGCAGATTTTTTCATTAAACATGGCAAATATAACAAAAAAAAAAAAAAAAAAGATTTAAAATTCCAATCAAAGTTGTGAATTTTTAAAGCGATTACACCAAACGTAACGGTTCAGTTAGTACAGGGGCTGTATCAAAACAAGGACCGATATGGTCCATATTCAATACAATGCACTTCCAATGGATTTGAGTCCCGATGCAGCCTCCTCATTCTTTGAGCGGCGATCACCTCGATATGGTTACGAGCAATTCTAAATATGGACTGCTTATATATTCATTGAAAGCGGGAATCATATCCCATTCATAGAATGCAGGGAAATTTTAATTTATAATACATTATAATATATAATCAAATTTCAATAAATACTGTAACTTTTGAAAGAGACAAGATAAATCTTTGGCCATCCTTTATTTGGGGTTATTTATAACAGATTGGTAAACGATTACAGCAACGTACTACTGTATCAAAAAAATTAGAGCCGTTTTTATTAATAAAAAAAATTATTTATTTGTCCAAATCTATTTCGTCGCCTTCAAAGCATTTCTTCCGGATGCAATCCGCGTATGCCAACGTCACATTTCCGTATGGCCTTTAGAATGCGAAAGCTGGTCTTAATTTCTGAATAGTTTAAATTGCAATCAAAACTGTGGCTTTAAGAAACGATTATAAATGGTTTTCGACCAAAATAGAATAATCATAACATAAACAGCAAACTGCTGATTTGAAACAACAGTTTGCAAAGTCGATTTAGCAAGTTTTATTAGCTTTAAAAATATATTAAAAAAGTGCCAACAAAGTCGAAAAAATGACAACAGAAAAAGTTTAAACATAAATTTTGGACAGCGTTCACGTTCGAAATGCTGTTTTATCAACCAAAGTTGTTGCTAGCTAATATTAATTCGGAATGAATTTAGGTGGAATTTGCATTCATAAAATATTTATGGAGGTATTAAATTAGCCAGATGCCCCGTCTTCCTAATATCATTTTAAGTGTTTACAGTCCGTTTAAGTACTTTGCAAATATTGATGAAATTACACAACTTCTTTTCGTGTATTATCGAGCTTGAATATTTTATTAAAAATTTCCCAAATTTGTTAGAGTAAATAAAAATTTAATCATAAAATTGTTTCTATTGGACCATTTGAAATCACGATAAACCCTATAACTGCCCGCCGAAACCTTTGTAGACACAAGAGCGAGTCAGCGTCAGCTTTTTAGCTCACATGAAAACTTTCCATAATGCTCATAGCAGGGAGGAAGTCATTCTCTAAGAATAACATTTTTATAGCATCTATGAATGCTATATGAGCATATTTATAATAATTTCAAGTTGTTTTATTTGTTTCTCACTAAAATTTCCATTATTATGGTTTGCCACAATGAAATAAATCTACATATTTGAAAAGACTAGTAAATGTACCATTAAATCATAAATTGAAAAGGTAATTCGTTGGATAAATTATGTGTTTTCAGGACGTTTTCTCAGATTCTAATGCCACCAGGTGACTAAAAGCGTAACTTGCATAAGCGTTTACAAATGTACATAGTTTTTCAATTTGTTGCTGCTATAATTTAGACCAATTTTTTTTATTGCTTTGATTTTGTGTAACTAAATTTTCTTTTTATCATTCTTGCGAACTTTACTATTGACTCCACCAAAGTCGTAGCTTTGGTGTATACTTTGTCTCTACGATATGGAGACGGTGTCCTCTTGGCAATAGGGTAGGTAAGGGACATTCGATCTTAGATGTTACATTTTTAAAATATTAATCTAATTTTGAGCAAATATCGAAAATGTTCCATGCACTGAAATGAAGCCTAAAAATTCATCGATGATTATTAAAATTTTCATTATTTCCGCATCATCTTTGAATGCTCTTTTTTTTTGCTGGGAAGTGAAAAAAAGTGCTGCTCACTAAAATGCATACCTGTACCATAGTTATGTAAACATCTTCTGTAACGAGATGCAGCCTTCAATTCGTTGCCATTGTTAAAACCTTTAGCTACATTTTTATAATTGCAGCTGATAAACTAACTTTATTTAATAATAATGTGATATATTCGTACATTCCCGTTACTTCAGCTGTCTGGTTTCAACGAACATTTCGAAATTTATAGAATGTTGAATATTTATAATAATTACAAAAAGTGTTGCCTGCCACCACATTCATTCCTGGGGCATTCACTTTTATTTTGTGTTCTTTCAACGAATGTTCTATACTGTCGACGGTTGTTGTATTAAATGTCATCGAATGTTTTTGTCACTGTAATGTAAAATAAACTCGGCGGCATTTGCATTTGGAGTGAAGAACACAACAGACCATGAGGCGATAGGAAATTTCCCATGTTATTGAGGTAGTAGGTAAAAAATAATACTCGTACATTGGAACAAATTCCCCTACCACATTGATAAGGAGGTGTTTTCATAGGCACTGGTAAGTACGTGGTGATAAAGGTCACAAACAGTGGGGTTTTCACCGCACAACAATAAAATTACAAAAGTGTAGTAATGGGTACAACAGCCGCCCATTAATATTTTTGTCATAAGTAGTGGTTATCTTTAACTCAAAAACAATTTTTGTTTATCTATTGTAATGGACATACATATGTATGTATGTTTGTGTTAGTTGTGCCAATATTACATTTGGCTGTGGATTTCACTGGAGATTTGACTATCATCGAAGCAGAATTTAATGAAATCTAGAAAGTTTTTTTTTTTTTGCAGTCCGGTTGATTTTGTATCCTTTAACCAGTACATGCAGTACATGTATAGCAGTTTAATACGGAAAAAAATTAAACTCTTTGAAGGAAACAAGTTAGACCCAAGGTGCCGTAAGGAAAATTGTGACACTAACGTGGACTATGGTAATTATGGCTGAAACTATAGAGGTTATCTACGAAGCACACTAGTAAGTATTTAACAATTTACAGATTGCCTTAATATTTGACTTTCCCTATAATTAAGATGATGCGCCTCAGAGCTAAACTTGCCGTTGCCAATTGCGCTGCCCCACAAGACGCGACAAGGCACTTTAGCGATGGTCTGACTGATGCACATGATAACTTCATTGAACCTCCACCATTCCTAATGAAAATTTCTTAACTGTAATGTTTAACCTCGCCTTCTGCATAATAGTGTAGCAAGTCTTGTGTAATGGAGACAGCTTTCCGCGCGTAAAAGACTTTAGACCCTGTAATAGGGCTCTTATCTACACTTTTCAAAGTTTGCTACAATCGTATCGATTATTGTCTACACTTTGCAACAGTGAAGTTAAGGGGGTTTCAAATCAAATTAAGGTATCAGTAAAGTACATTGACATGTCATCTTAAAATTCCATTCGGTTTTGTCCTTTCTCGTCCCGATTTTTTACAGGCCTATTATGGTTCCATCTTAAAATCAGGACATTCTTGACAAATTGCTTACGTCCCTTGGATGGGATATGGGTGAGCTTCTCACTGTCTATGAACTTACACACATTCTACTTTTAGACTCACTCTGCTGCAATTTAAATACGATTTTGAACGTCAGTTTGTCGATTAATAAGATATTCAAAATATTTGTCAGATACAACGGTGTGACCGCCGTTTGAATAATAAGACATATCGGGGCGCAAACTAACGATCATATCCACGTCGCTCGCGTTTTCTAACCATCGCTTCACGGCTGAGACCTCTCGCCAGTTTAAAAATCGTAAATTATTAGGAATTTCACTTCCGACAATGTTAACACTCATTTCGTCATTTTTCAATCTTGATTTATATAACTTTCAGACAAAACACAATGAAGCCTCCATACTCAACTAATGATGGAGAAAATAGATCAACTTACTCTGTAGGCTCCAAATAGTCTTGACAAATTTGCTCTAATTAACATAAATGACATTTTGCGCCAAATATGTATTTCTCGTTAATATTAAGTCGTCGGTTTTCAAGACGTTTACAAAAGTTTACATTTTTGAGCATCCACAAATATCTCAGTTAGACAAAATAATTTAAAAGTTTTTTTTATGTACATATCTCTTAAACCAAAGCCTACGCAATTAATATAAAAATGTCAAATCTCCGTATTGAGTTGCAAGCGCTCCAAAGTTTGTAAATTTTCAAAATGTTATCATTTCATATACCTATACATATGTGTATATAAACAAATACCATCATTGGAAACACACAAGCGTATATTTGAGAACAATTTATGTTTTATCACGTCTAAAATTATACTATCATGGCGGTATTAATAAAATATTGATTGCTAATTAGGCTGTGTTCACTTCTTTTCCAATTTTTCGGCAAGACATTTCTGAAAAAGAGATAGGAATCTATCCATTAAGAACTACCAGAAACAATATTCAAACTATATATCAATACTCATATTGTGTCTAGCTGTATTATGAATAGGATTCGCATGTTTAGCCGTCAAAACTTATTATTTATTGAAATACAGTTTCAACAAGTTGCGTAGGTCAGACGGAATAAACCCCATTAACTGCTTACACTTTACAAGTGGCATAAGCACGTGTTAAATAGTAATGGAAAATGATAAAAAAAAAAATTAAAAATTCTATTGGTTCTTGCTCACTCTCTGGACAATTCCATTACTTTTCAAAAGTCGTTTACTAAATGAGCTGGCAATACAAATCTCAATTTAACACTTTAACACTAATTACACTCCCCAACTGTGGAATTTTTTTCGATTAGCGAGGGGTGTCGTTAATGAAAGTAAACGCCAGTTATACCGAGAATTCAATGTACTGCAACAACTACAATTGCCCTAAAAGATAAACGAATGAACAGCAATTCAAACAACGTAATATAATGCAAAATATTCCAAAAAGAAAAGAAAAAAAGGTGTGAACTAGTAAAATGCATTCATTCAATCAGAAAAAAATGGAAAAACAAATAAATAAATGAAATCACACAAAGGCAAGGGAATGTGGGTTAACCATTTTGAAATGCTACAATAGAAATTACTTTGTTCTGGGAAGTTCCGATCGGAAAAACGTAAACGAGTATTAAGGTGGCTTTTATTATTAAACTTTGGAAATAAATATTTAATTGTCGAGTATTCAATGTAACTATATAACTATCTCTACTTGTTTATATATATTCGTATTGATGTATATTCGTATATCGGGAATCTTCAAAAAATTTCAGTTTCGTTTCGAATTTGATGTGCAATTTTATCTAAAGTTTATTAGACATTTGTTTGTGATCCCCTTTTGAAACAACAATTCATTTCATACATTGACTTGTTTTTTACGTGAAACGAAATTAGGAATTCACATTGATTCTGTTTCTCTATCGAAACATAATGAAATAAATATTTTGATTCTAGCACCGGAAACGAAAATGTGGTTTTATGCAGTTTCATTTCTGCATTTCTTAGTCTGAATAAGTTCCAAAGTTCCGTACTCAAAAAACTATTTAGGTAGTAGTTTTCTGATTACTTGACTCGGTATTGTTTGAGCGCATATCAAAACTAGATACCATTTTCGGATTCTGCAATATCCTATCATGCGTAATTTTGTTTCATCGATTCCATCTTGGTAATTTCGATTACAAAGAACCACCACGCTCTAGAAGGAAAATTGTCGATTGTCCTCAAGTCTGATCGTCATGTAATAACTGTTTCGATTGGCCATTGCGCAAAAATCCGTTTGGAATCACTTGAAAAAAGACTGGATACAAAAAAAAAAAATAAATAAATAAATCCATCCGCAAATCATTGCTGAATTGCAAAAACGTCCAGCCATTTTTGAAGTGGAAGGTGACCAGTGATGAAAAGTTAGCCATTTATCGCAATGTCAAGCGAAAACGGTTGTGATCTATGACTCGCCGGAAGTTCCGTGAGCTTGGTGGAAATATTCGGCCCAGTTTTTTGCCAATAGAGACGAGGGCTTCTGTGATAGAGGCATAATGAAATTACCTTCAAAACGGCAACATGTTACCGAACAAAACGGTGTACGATATGTTTGCATAAACCGGATCCCTCTTGTTGTGCTAAATATTGATTTTATTTCTGCTATGCCTGATGTAAGCTATGGTGTAGTAGATGGACTTAATTTCGAGTCATAAACACACTTTTATATTCTGCCGATTTTAAAATAGTTTTTGGAACCATATCTCGTTATCGTTCCAGTTCCAGTTCCTATTTCGTTCCAGTTCCTTTGACGTCTCAAGAAATATGAAACCATTTTATCCGTTTCCGAGATATTGGGGTCCTTTTTAATTTAAATTTTCTGCAATGGACGACATTACTCGTATACAAATTTTTCTCTATATTCTCTTTAAAAAGAGAGAAGACTAAAAACATATGTAGAGCCTGTATTTCCAAAAGTAACTGAAATGAGCTAAAGTGAAGCAAAAACGATCAGAATCAGTCGAGTTGGCAGGGCTCTTTGCACTTTCTTGTTTCGCTTTAAGACCTCTTCCAGAATGTTGAGTTTGAGAATTTTTTTCTACAGTACTTGGTTGGCTTGGATGGTAAGTACACGCGACTATCATCCGCATGATCGCGGGTTCAATTACCGAACTTGCCACCTATCTACTTTGGGCCACCTCCATGTGTCTGACGAATACTTAGAGTAGTCCAGTAATTGACGAGTCAACTAAATGCTTCTTAAATTGTGACGGCCGAAATCTTCGTTAAACTGTAAGTCCCGCGGGTGAGTATAAAAATAGGAATTATTAAATTAAATTAAATTATAATATTGGAAGTTGTAAATCATAACTTAGCAGACCAAGCGTGTTATTTCTTTGTATACTCGCATAGATTCCAAAACTTCAATTGATATCGGCGGGCACCGAGATTAACAACTTTGATTTTATGTCTGGAATCCTTGGTGCTTCCCTAAAAATCTCAAATAGGTCTTATAAGATCAATTTTGGAGAGCCATAATTATTTCGACTTTTGTATTCTAAATCGTTGAGCGTCGTTAGGCTTATCAGAATGCATTGATTGAGTTGGCCGGGATCTGTTATGATGTGCCTGCTTTGTAAATCAAAGCAGGCACATAGAAAGTTTTTCTATGACCGATCGTGTAGAAGAAGATGATCAAGTATGTGTTGAAAGGATATGATTGTAGAATTCGCATTAAATCTTAATGCGTTGCATAAGAGAAGGAGCAGAAACAACTGAAGCCTACCGACATACCGGATAAGACTCTGGACGAGCATTGAAGTATTATTCACTTCATAGTCACAAGATTGGTGGGTTGCAGCAGTGCACTTTCATTTTTGGAAGTTCCGCATAGCCAATGAATATTTGCTATGTGGTGCTTTTTGTTTGCTTGTTGTTTTCATATTCAATTTTGTGTGCTTGTTTCAATAGGAACATATAACTAATTAAAACACGATAAAGGAAGCGCACAACAGCTTTCTGCACATCATTTTCTTTACGTGCTCAAAGAGCGAAACAGTTCCGTCTGTGAACTAAAATTAACATTGCAAATAAACACAATTTTCGCTAAACACCTTTGCAATGGACAGAAGACAAACATACAAAAAATCAAAAATATTACAATATAAGCGATATTGTCATTCATAGCTGACAAATTCTATTCAATTCTAACTAAATAATTCGAAAGTGTTTGTTTGTGAATAAAATAGCGGAAGCTATTGAATGCACTTCATAGTCCACTAGAAATAAAGTTTAGCTTGAACTTAGTATAAATCCATAACTGACCAAGTCGCTTCAATTGCCTGGAGAAACTTAGTCAACAATAAGTTGACGTTTTCGACAACAAATTTTAAAGTCTTCGTTAAGTCATACAAAATCCAATGACCAAGGTCAACTATGTTGACTACTACCCCGACTACTTAAGATGCTCTAGAAAGCGTTCATTGATTTGACTTGTTGTGTTGAGGATTGTGAAGTGCGCTGAGTGCGAAAGTGACTCTTGCCACGAATGTTATGCAATGCAAGAAATACTAATTTCAGGTTTCGGACAACTACCAAAAGCTGTCGACTGTGTAGTAGTACATTTCAATAGTAACAACAATAGAGCAGCTGTTGTGGGTATGTCGTATGTGCTGTGTAACACGTCATCATTGGTTAGATATTGGCAGGTAAAGAGACTTGTTCGAGAGCTTGGCAGCTGATACAAGTCGGATGCTCTTCAACGCATGACATCAAGTGGATGCAATGACATTGCCAATGCTATTGCTGGGGTGTACCAATTATTGAGAAGAAGAAGAAAAGAAATTAAACGTGGAAAAAATAATCATTTCATTTACAATAAATTGTGTTAACTCTCAACGGAACCTACAGTTTAACGACGGTTTTTAACGCCACAGTTTCAAAAGCATTCACCAGACTTGGCGGTTACTCGACTACTCGGGTGACCGCCGCAAAAAATAATGCGTACGTTAGTCGCATGACTAACGGAAAAACTGATATTGGAAATACCAATAAGTTTTCGTCGTTTTACAAAAATGGCCACACTAGAATGTTATGGTTGAAATTGTCAAATGTAAAACGTTAAATTGTAAGGTTGGACATCCGGTAACACCATAACCATACTAGCAATTTTCTACTAACATCACTTCCATTGGTGCGAAAATGTCGAGTTTTGAGCCGAATACCCGAATGAACGTTCTTATGCTAGAACGTTTGATTTTTTGCTGATGGATCGTGACGATAAAAAACGGGTCCTTGCCGAAATCTCAAAGATCACGTGGCCATGTTTCAACGTCGGCGGCAAACCCAACTCTATTCACGATGTGTATTTGGTGGAATCGACCTGCCGCATGCTATGAGTTACTCAAAAACAGTTAGTAAGATTTAGCCGAGCATTCAAGGAAAACGCTCATACCATTATTCAAGACATTATAAAATTACTCTGTTGTAAGATAATGATCGTACACATGTTGCGACGCCGGAGACATCCGCTGTATATCACTTGCTCCGATCGATGAGACATGACATCGTATGAAGAAAGCAAAAATTGGATCAATACCCACGTAGTATCAAAAGATGAAGATTTTTCCAAGGACATGGTATTAGTATGATGCCGGGAACATGCGAAAATTAATGCATGGCGATGGGTAATATTTTTAATAACTCATAATGTACTTTTTTCACAATAAATGACCAACAAAAAGACGTTGGAGGCTTATTTGTGCTTTCAAAAAGATTAATTTTATTTGCTACCAGAAATTGATAATATTTGCTTTCTAATTTTGATTGACTACAATGGAAAAGTTTATGTATTTTGCTCGGCGTATACAAAATAATTCTAAGTACTTCATCCTTCTATACTCCTTCTCCCAATCATCTTACGGCACCAATGCTCTTCGACTACGATAATGGATTGTGCGGAGTATTTTTCTCCCAAAATACCTTCAGAACCGCACTGTACGATACAGTAATACAGGTAGCTCTACTGCCTGGTACATCTTTCCATGTACTATTTCAACACTTTTCCTATTTCTTACAAAAAGGAAGCATTCGGAAAATCCTACCTTAATGGAAATAAAATAGCATTTATACTAATTATGTAAATATTGTAAGCTGACACATATTCACTCAATTATAAATTCTATCTGTTCATAAATGTTCGATGAAGTGAGTTTTTGTTGCGGTTTTTGGGCTCACCTAGTACATGGTGGTAGCTAATGGTAATTGAAAATTGATAAAAAATTCAGAAAGGAAATTCAATCATAAATTTATCTTATATTCTGCCTTTCATATTTGTCAAATTAAAACGAGTCTCAATGGCACCGAAATCGTATAAATAGGATTTGGATTATACGATTAGGATTTGATTTTATGCAAACGTTTAGTTAAGTTATCTGTTGACACTCAAAGTGTAAAGACATTATCCATTGCCAAAAGGGCAATTAGTTCACTCAAAAAAAAAAAAAAAAAAAAAAAAAAATAAACTTATTTTGAGTCGAAACGAAATCAAATTGAGTATTGATCTCCATATGGCGCCAAGTACGTCCTTACTCAAAATAAATCGGAAAAATATTCTTCAGCGAGCTAATAAAGCAGAGCAAAAAGTTGTGATGGGTTTGGAGCCAGCAAATAATTTTACTGTTTACAAATGCAGACATACCGACTGATATGTCTAACCGAAGATAAACGAAGTTGTTGTGGCTTTCTTTGTCGTTTATTTCGAAGCTGCTTGCTTCCAAATTGAGAGAATCGAATAAAAAGAACCGCAGTTCCTAATAATAATTCCAACAAATAATCTTTGGAGGCGTATCAATGGCTCGGCAATGATTATGCCATTGTCGATTGATCTATTAAGTGTAGTAACCACTGATGATGTGATGTAGCCCTTAACTGAAGAGGCTAGATTCAAACATATTCACCAATTTTCGAACACAAGTTTATGTTCGTGATTGCTGTAAGCAGAGGAATAGGTGGAGACCTAGTGAACGGGTTGTGCGATCGAACAAATACATAGACACACATTTTTTTCGTTTAATTTTTGTAGCAGTTAATAGTGTACATTGAAAAGAATACGAAAATTCTAAAAATGGGTGAAACTTGTTGATAGCTCCTGCCTGAACTAGTTCATTTTATGAAATATAATTTTATTTTAAAAGACCGCTTCTGGGGTGGTTGCAGCAGTAGATCCTTTCGAAGTAGTTTTCGATTACTTTTCCGCACACTTCGGGTGGTAAGTTTACGGACAATCCGAATAAACACGGTATTAGACGTAGCCCCTCAACAAAAAAAGTCTAAAGGCGTCAAATCGCACGATCTTACGTGAAATTACGTTTTCCGCGTTTGATCCACCACTTTTGTAGTAAATTTTAACTATTTTTACGCATTTTTCGGTTGTTTAACGATACATATTCGTAAATGGCAGACCTTTCACTAAATAAATAACACTTCAGATGACAGGTAATTAACAGCTGACAGCCGGTCTTCAAACCACTAAATGGATAACCCTGTACGAAATGGTCATCCCCATATTATGTTTTAACACATGGAATAAGTTCGAAAATATAAGACGAGTGGGCACCTTAAAAGTGCCCAATCCAAAGATAAGAAAAAAATGCTTAAAAAACATCATCTGGAATGATCATATTGGTCTCTTCATTGTCAACAGAATTAAAAGAACATAAAAATCCAATTTTTTCAGTAAGTAAAGTTCAGCGAACTAAAAAAGAACCTTGAAAAAACCAAATAACAAAAACCAAAATACAAAAATTTAAGATTTCGAAACGTTTTTCGCCGATAATTCCAAAACATCAGCTTCTGCTGCAAATCAATGACTAGGTCAAGCAACGGTAGCGGCGTTGTCGGTTGTTTAAGTGTAGTGAATGAAGCTGTTTTTTCAAATGCCAACACAAGTAGAGTTGCCAAACTCATTCATAGTTCCTGAACTAACTGATAGTCTCAATTGGACATCTTTTAGCTTGTTCAGGAATTATTAACGAATTTGAAAAAACTCAAAAAAAGAACGACTTGACGAAAGTACGAAGACATAAATTCAGAAATATTGTGAACAACGGATTATACAGCTTCAAAGTAGGCGATGCCGATGAGGACCACTAGGGGGTGATGACGACAGCTTTTTGCGGTGCCCGTTGTATAATTTTGTTGATTACCTTCGTTTCGAAAATATGGAACAAATTCTTTTTGAGCAATTTAATTTGATGCTCACAAGTTTTAATCGATTTTTATAAAACTTTTTTTAAATGAATAGAAAATGTTACGCTTCTAAGTGTGTCTTATTTTTATAATGTGATTTTGCAAAATTTGGTTATAAAATGTTTTCTGGGTTTAAAAACTGATATGTTGGAGCATTATTTTCGCTCATACAATAAATTTTGATTTATATACAAAGACTTGCCTGCTCAAAAACCTTTTTTTGTGTTATATTATTTTAGAGACAACAGTCTTTTCTTTGAGGTTTTAGAGAATAACTATGACTAAAAACCTGGAACTGTTTGGACCCAGTTATTACAACCTTTCCACTTTTTTTCGCAAATTTATGAAAAGTTTTCATAGACATTTTTTTGGCACGTTATTCGCTTTCACAAAAACCCTAAACAAACCGGTCCACTTTGAACTTGAACAAGCCGAAATCAAATGTTCTGTGAAGCAACCAACTTTTGATAAAACCTTAACCGCATTTCTAAATATTTTCACGTTTTTTAACACTTTATTGAAGATTTGCGCTAAATTTAACAACATTTTTGTGTGACAACAATAAGCGGCCGTTACACCCAATTTGCTTTTCACATACAGGTCATGTTAAATAAATTCAAAATATTCCCCAAATCGCAGTGGAAAAGTTTGCACGCTGGAAATATTGAATAAATAAACATTTTGCGGATTATGATTTAACTTATTTAACAATTTACCCTCTAACGAAGTAGTCAAATAAACAACGGAGGAAGATTTGCAGCAATCCAGCAAGAGTTATCCATCGTGTTTTGGATACATTTGTACATGCTTTGCCAATTATTATCGCTGGGATGTGAAAAAGAAATTCATACATTCATGACAGCAACCATGCACACGAGTAAGAGCGTTCTTTCATTACTGTTTAATATACGGAGATGTGGGGAAAATTAATGAACTTATGTATATTAGCGCCCTTTTATAGGTATGTAAAGTACTCACCACTAGTACTCGTTATTTATTGTGTGCTATATCTATCCACCACACCATTGTCCGTCCCATTGGTACCTACCGATTGACATTAGTCATCTAATACAACAACACAATTGCCGTTCATTATCTATTTCCCTCTGTCCTCTGCGCCTGTTCGTTTCTACGCTCGACGCTCTGGTTGCCAATAAATATCAATTTAAATCAATTAATGTTTTCAACAAAGATTTATTTAAACAACATTGATATTTTGCAAACAATAACGACTTTTGTTTTATTTGTTTAAATAAACAAAAGCTGAATTTATGTGGAGGTGCGAACATTCACATACAGCATACAATGTGCGTACACACTTACATATGTACACATACATGTGTATATACTATTACTTGGTGTTGATCAACGGGGAAAATGGTCTTAAATTGCATTTTAAAAGGGCGTTAAACACTAGCTTATGCTTCAGACTACGTAATTGACAATTCTGAGATAAACTAGTTTATTGCTTTCAAATATGGTAAATTTTACGTAGATTACAGCGGCTCGCTTATGGGAGATTCAAATGAGGTGCTTTGTGAGCCGATGAAGTCCAAATTTAACCAAGGACAAAAGAACAAAGAATAATGACAAAGAATAATATCTCACGATAAGTTCTCCTAACTCCAACTAAAAATGATTATTTTCTTCACAAAATTCAAAAACAGAGGTCGAGCACTTTGGAAAAATTGTATTGTGCATTCATTTCCATTAGATCGGCCAATTTGTAAAGAAGTGGCATGGCAATGCAGTCAATCATTTCATATTTAGATCTAAGTTCACCAAACGGTTGCAGATAGAAGATGTCATTTCAGTATATGGGGCCATACTCGGCGGGAGTTACCAGAGAACTAAGTATGCAATCACATCGAGTGTGCTAAATTTTACTAAATTTAGTATAATTGAACGAATGATATGAAGCTAAGAAAATGCGGGTTCATTTAAACTTTGCTAAGCATTATAGACCAATAAAAGGAGACAAATTGGGTTACTGTAATCTACTGATAGGCGCCCCGAGCCCTTCAACTCATTCTCGGTCTTCTTTGAACAGTTTATGCTACTTGCAGACATTTATTTTCGACTAACCCTGTTGAGCGATGGCCTCCTGCAATATTCCAAACCTTCTCGCAGCATAAATTCCTTTTCGTAAGCAAAACTGAATGAAACTTCTGTGCTAAACAAAAACACATTTCAAAAATGGCCGAAATCTCTTTTTGCACGGTACAAAACCAAGAAGATAATGTGTAATTCGACAAATTCTGCCAC
The DNA here is from genome assembly GCA_019455685.1 of Philornis downsi. NCBI lineage: Eukaryota > Metazoa > Arthropoda > Insecta > Diptera > Muscidae > Philornis > Philornis downsi. The sequence continues at coordinate 295,225 of JAHXMU010000182.1, forward strand.
AGTGATACCAACTTAGAGAAAACCATTTTCCATTATTCCATTTTTGTACATCCGCGTAATTTAGTGTGAAAACTGGTCTTCCTTTTTGAATACAGTACTACTTATATAGAAAATAAAAGATAGAAAAATAGACTATAGGAAATCTCAATACATTAAATATCCAGTATTTTTCATGCTAATAGCAAGATTTTTCAAACAGTGACGACAGGATTAAAATGTGATGTATGTTGCTTTTGTTTCATAATATTTTAATATAAAGGGTGGCGCATAAGTAACGTTAACGGCGCCTATATTGAATGTGTTCTTGTGCATCATTTGGTTCTAACTCGTGAAGCAATTGCATCTTATATAGGAAAAGATGTATCATATGTATGTAAAATTCTTTGCAAAGACCGCCTCCTCAATACTTGCTTGCACTCGAGCAATGGCCACTTCATTTCGAATTGCACGAGGTCTTCCAGCACGCGAAAAAGCACAGACAGCCCTCTGTTATCCAAAACGCTGAAACAATCGGTAAATTTTTGGAGCTCTAGGAGCATTTCGAACATGAAAGAAATTTCGATATGATTTGAATAATCGAATGCTGACTTTCAAAGTAAAATTGAACAAATTTGGTTCTTTGTTCTGTGCTGAGCATTTTCATAATAAATTTCGCAAGTATTATTTAGTTAAAACTCTATTTCTATCCTGGCAAAATGTATGCAAATCCAGAGATACGAGTATTTTAGCTGCATGTGACATTTTAATGAACATAAAACAAAATTTATACAGATAATAGAATTCCGTCAGCAGAATGCAGGATTGGACAGCCGCAAACTTCCAGGATATCCCCGGCAGAAAGTTGCCATCTAAATTTAGTTCATCCCACCCCAAGTTCTGAAAAATAAACTGGGCTGGCGTTCAGTATGTGATTCTATAAAATACGTATAACAGTTACCCGAAAAATTACTTTTCCAGAGATATTTTCTGGAATTTCTAATATCCAATTTATGCAGATACTAGAAGAACTACCAGAATTACCAGTATGCCAGTATTGATGTTTAAAATGATACCTTTTAGTTTTGTTGTCAGCTGAAATGAATTCTTGCATGACGTTAGCAAAGTGTGCCCCTTATCGCTAAAATTAACAACACAATAAAAAACAACTTCTTGTCTATTTTTCGAATCGGTGCTGTATGTTTGAGGTGGCTCCTGCTGTTGCCAAGATATACTCGTATTATTTTTTGTCGGTTTCTCTATTATATTTTTGTTTTTGTTTTTTTTTTTTCTTGTTGCGTTTTAAATAAGCACGTCGAGCCAAATAACAACGTCAGGGGCATCAAAGATCACGTGAAGAGACGTCTATTTTGGGGATAGCTTTGTTTCAAAAATATCTACTACACATAGGTGCAAACAGACCAAATGGTATTGAGAATATGCTGCTGCTTTCGTCGTTTCTTTTTCCTTTAGTATTTACAAAAAATACAAAATTCTCGAAACATTGTAAATATTTTGAAACATGAACAGACAGTAATGTCTTTACAGAAAAATACATATTATTTAGTTTCAAATGATAATAACAATTAGACAAAGCTAGGCGGTAACTGAACTCATTCATAAAACAAATCGTTGGAATCGCTGGTTGGATACAATTTCAAAACCCATCTTCAAGGGTATATTTCATATGTTTTTTTATCTCTAGGCATTGATAGAAATCAGCGGCGCGACATACCGCAGTTCAAATGTTGTGATTTAGTGGAATTAAATCTAAACTGTTTGCTATTATTGCTTGTCACACGTATAAATGGCAACAATGTACGTTGTCCCTTCTCCTGCTTGATAAAGTGAAGAGCTTTAATTTTCAATATTAAGCACCTGTCATATAATTGCAACGAGCGCGTACCGTCGTCATAACATATCGTCTTGAATAAATCTTAAATTGATAGACGAAGGCGCCTAGTTTGCGAGGTGAATGAATAAGTGCAGCATTGGCCTGCCTCCCATCTGCAGATTAATAGGCATGGGTAAAATAAAAAACCCGAATTCTTTCGGTTTCATTGGTTTCTGGTGTGTGTGATTTCCCAGATAGTATAAGCATAAGTATGGTTATGCATTGTTTGAATAGAATTTCGATATGATATGGCAAATCTTTAGTTTGGGATTTTGTAAAAATTGGTTTTGAATACCCTTACATAGAGGATTGGGTCTATTTAGAGCGGCCAAGAATGTAACACAAGCCAGAAGGATTTAAAGTACCCGGTATCTTTCGACAATATTTGTTTCACCACTTTTTAAGGCGGTCGATGATTGTATGGCTCCCTGCTTCAACAGTTCTTGGCACAGCGTAATATTTTATCAAATCGAAAGTGACAAACAATTTCCTTTACCTTCTATACAAGTTGACTCACTTAGCGTGCTATCGCACCAATCAAATTCCCACATACATAAATATATTCACAAGGGAACTTGGCTGACCTCTGATCTAAACGCAGTCAATGGTATTGATCATGTTGTGAAAGATCGCAACAAAAAGAGAGCACTTGGATCAAAAAGTCGTTCAAATTTGGAGCGCAACCAATTTAGTCTGGGCTGCTGGAGATGCTATTCTTTTATGTGAATTTTTCATGGTATCCATGGCATCATTTTTGAATCAAATATATTTGGAAGTAATGAAAAAATGTTTACTAGAGATATAATCTCATTTTTTTTTTTTGCTTGGATGGAATACATAACGGCAGCGCTACTGAGTTTTGTGTGACTCGTAGGGCTACCGTAGTTTCAGAACACCCACTCTTTAGAGTGGGAAACAGCCTATCCGAAAAAGGTCTTACAAATACCAGGATGCGACACTTCTTATTCCTAACCCACAACGACCAACGTCTGGTCAACCGGTGGCAATTAGCAAAATCGTCACTAGAATATGACAAGCCGTACTCAAACAAGCCCCGACGAGACGAAGTAACTCGCACACGGCCTCTGAGGGGGCCTCTTTAGAAAAGTAAACGCAAGTTGTGGCAACTTGATAGTGAGGATATGAAAACGTAAGAAAAAGGTTGAAGTACGAATAAATGACCGTTACTACAGTTCTGAATTCAAATACAGTCTGGTCAGCAATATGCAAAGGGTGTTGAAGCATGAAAAAAACGTTTGTATAAACAACTTGTTCCATAAAGTGTAATATGTGCAAAAATCAGAAGGATTATGGGCGATGGGACAGATTGATCTGCACCAAGTGAAAACAAAGTCACAGAAACAAATTTATGGCGGAGTCTTGGAAGTCTGACACTTCTTTGTGAAACATATTTGAATACCGCATTTTACATATGCGCCCCGATTATGTAAATATCATCGGGCGAAAACTGCAAAATATCAACGCAACCTTCTCAATTAAGAAGCAAAGTAAACGGGATGACGTTCATATTAGACATTGCGAGAGGAAGTCTACAGTTACAGTCTGTCCACATCGGCACTGCCATAAAAGACGCTGATGTCTGTCTCCAGAAACAGAAATTTACTTTATAAGAAGTCATATTTTTGACCTTAGAATTCTGAATTATGTGCGGGGATGGGTAACGCAGCGCAATATTAATTTACACAGAAGATAATAATCACAAATATATGTATCAGAAATTTTACAAACTAAAATTAATCAACATTTCTCACAATTTTTTGCAGTCTCCTAAACTGAAACTGACTTGGGTATCCTAAGAATTCTTTCAAATTATTGATTATTTTAATTTTGTTTCCAAAATGTAATTCCAAAATTAATGCGGTTCATTATGTGTTTTAAATATGTGTTCCTACTTCTCAGTTATCGATAACTGAATTAAAAACATCTCAACAGTTCCCACCTTTGGAGAAACAAAAATATAAATTTGCCAATAACATCTTTCACTATAGCCAAACAATTGGCGTCATCTTCGGTTGAGAAATATAACCCCTGCAAAATATTCAGAAATCAATCATTTTTTGAACTTCGGGAAAATGTCCGAAAGTCATATTTTGTCGTAATCTTTGGAAACAACCATCTAGATAAATAAGCGGTGATTGTAGTAAATGCCGACAACAGCCGCCTTTGGTCTAGGAAACCGATAAAAGCAGAAATTACCACACCCCTATCTTAGTAAATAAAAAGATTTCGATCAGTAATAATGCTAATAAAGAGGCAATTTATAAAATTGATCCGAAAAATTGCTGTCTAATTTATTAAACTGCGTCGTGTATTTCGTGTTTATCTGATATACTGCGGATATTTTTTTAAGTAAAACGCCATTTGTTCCAACATTTTTATTTTCGTGTTATAACAAGCGATTTCATACTCGCGTCGTGGTTGTCAATCATTGGTAAATGGGCCTAAAGTGCATGACATACAAGGGGTAAAAAGCTGCACGCGAAACTGATAATTACTCTGGGAAGTTGCCGTGGAGCCGTTAATGAATTTTGTGCAATTCGGCTGGAAGGATTTAGAAATTTTGTTTTTGGTTCTCAAGTACCGAAAATGTATGCAATAATAGCGGTGATCAATAGAAGTTGCTGAATCAGCCAAAAATCGAATCATGGACTGACTGGTATGAAGTCGAAATTAAACACTGGGCATTGGAAATCGGTAAACTAGCTCAACTAACCACTCTAACTTCAAACAATAACAGTCAGTTATGAACCAACAACAACGATAGTGTAATTCTAGACTCATGATATCCTTAAAACTGGATGGAATGTGGTTGTCATTACTTGGAAAGACATTCATGTAGAAATTGTGGGGGTTTGACAAATTGATGGGTTTTTATCAAAAAAATACGTTCAATCGCAGCAAGATAAGGAAGATTATAATACTCTGAAGTAATCCGCTTAGAAATTCTAGGTAGACCACCGATTTTTGCTTAATCGGCAAGTTTATGTTTCACGTAAGTTTGCTAAATGCTTCACGTAAGCTAAATTAGATTTAGCGCAACTGAGTGTAAGATATAAATCTACCAATATATGGATTATATTAGATAATTCATATGTGAGGCACCATGTAAAGCTATAAAAACGGCGATATTTATAATGTAACATTAGTGCCATTTTTTTATATAAGTGCCTTTTTATATATGTGCCTTGATTTACATATTACATAGAATTACTTTAACAAGTATTCTTCAGGATATGAACTTCTTTCTGGCTTAAACCGCAAATTTTTCAAAAATTCGTTGTTTGATTTAATACACAAAATGCATATATGGGTATTTTTTTCGATTGAACCAGGACAGTTGAAGTTTATTGATCTCATTGGAAACTTTTGTCAGGCATATTGGATCATGTTGTTACAGTCACCGGAAACCATTCCAAATATTTTAAGCTTGTAATTGGGGAAAACGTATATAATAAGATGGCTTCCACTGTTCAGAACACAAACAATAAAAACAAATATAAAATAATGTATAAATATTAGATACGCAACTAAGTTCTCGCTGTTTTTTTTTTTTTTTTAATAAAAATTCAACTTTATTATGAAAACATATTTACAAATGACTCAGGGAAAGTATTGCTCATCGCTAGCTACTACTTTTTCCCATCTTTCTGGCAAAGCTCGAATTCCGTCACGGTAAAACTAATCATATTTTGACGATATCCACGAATTTGGAACTGCTGGTCGGCCGGACCGTGTGCTATCGAACGGAACAAGTGATCATCGAATGGCGCAATATCTGGAGAATATGGCGGATGGGGAAGACTTACCATTTCAGCGTTTCCATCAAGATCACCGTCTTTAAAGCGATGGAACCAATCTCGACACGTTGTTTAACTTAAAGCGGCATCTCCGTAAACGTCTTGATGAGCTCCAGCCGCCGTTTTCTTCGATTGAAAGAAGAAAATCAATATTTCCCCCCATATGACGATTATTTGACACAAAATCGTACATATTCACATAACCAAAAGAATATGACGTCAAAAGAAAATCACTATTATGTCGAGGCGGTATGTTTGTCATATGCCTAAGCTTGGCTCATGTCGTTCAGGTTATGGCAGAATTGACTAGCACTTGCAGCTGGTGCCATCTATTGGCAAACAGCGGGAACTTAGTTGTGCACATTGATGAGAAAAAAAGTACAAGTAGAAATATTTTTTTATTTTACAGGTTTTAAAACAGAAACTTTTGTTTCTCCATTTGGGAATGGCTATGAATAACAATATAAATCTGAACGTTCATACGACAGTGATGAGATTTTGTCAAAGTATTGGTCACGTGTCGGCGATGGTTTATTAACACAGACCGACGCTACGGTTCCTTTTATTGGGAACGTTTTCGTGCTTGGCGATCAAGCAAAATTGGTAAAATTTGTTTAGTGTTATTTTCTACACATTAGAATCCAGACGCAATCTACTTTTTCTTGCACAAATCCTGGAAAAGACTCGAAGAGAAAACAGATCGGCAAGTTTCATGCTTTCGTCGATTACAAAGTAGTTTTCGGCCGTCAGCCATGGTCAGTCATTTTCTGGAATTCTTTGTACTCAGCAAGTAATCTAGTAGTAGTAAACAAAGTCAGCCGGAAAAGTACAAAGAGAATATTGTTCGCCAATACGTGTTATTACAAGCAAGCAACACAGCTCTTTCTCTACTGGTAGGAGTCTTGGTATACGGCTCAGAATCCTGGATAAGAACACAAAAGGGTGAATCTAGGCTGGGAGATTTCGAGAGAAAAATACATCAAAACCTGGGTGTATTCGCCATCCTGAACAAAAGTGGTTTTTATGAAGAAGATTAAATTACAACGATTGCGATGGACAGATCTTATTGCGCGGATGGATTAAAATGTTTAAGCACGAAAAGCCTTTGACATTGAAGTTGGTAGTTGGGTGGGCGAAAACGCTCCAGCATGCCCGATTAATTTGGACGAATTGGAAAATATGCACGGATGGCCAAAGTGTTTCGAATTACTTCCAATATATGACTTGTGATAGATAATCAATTCAGTCAAGCTACCATCTGAACTTGGATTCATTTTGAACTTTAGCGAAACTTAAGCTCTTTCCAGATAAAATTAGCAAATTTTCTAACTGCATTTCACGTTAAAATCAATTCGTCACCGATAATACAGTGTTAATGAAATTGGATGTTTAAAACCCCGTAAACAGAGTGGATATTTTTAAAACAAAGGTGTTTTGCTCAAATTTGTTTTGATTTTGTTATTTGTAATTTTGTACATTATGAGAATAAATAAAATTATATTTTGTTTTTTATTTTTGAATCTAAGGCCGCCGAGAGACCTTTAAATGCTAAGTATTTCAAAATGACACTTGATAATATTCGAATGCAAAAATCACATGAACCAAATCAATATTAATTTGTATTGAATACTTTTTTGAAAGGTTCATTTCTAAATGGTCAGACTGAAGAAAAGGGGAACAATCTATTAGGGAGAATTGTATTAAAATTTAAAATGTTGTCTTAAAATGCTGACGCAGCCATCAATAATCGTCTGTTTGTCTGTAAACACAACTACACATGAGACTAATGAATACACAACGACTGGGCTATTGCGATTACGGCACTTACGTACGAATGCGAATACTTACGTACGTATGAATTTACAGTTGCACATTGTGGCTACGTAAATACGTACTTAAATACAGAATGTTTACTTATTTCGGTTATTTCAATTGGCCTGGGGTGGTTCATAGACCTTCTGGTGAAGAATTAAATTATTTGTTTATTATAAATAAGATGTTGAATGTCATTCCCAATACAACACAGCGCCGACAGACAGGGTTCAAAGTATTAATCATCAGCGAGACTGATTTACAATTGCTAAGCAATTACAATTCTATCAGGAAGACTATGAATATGAAACCTTTATAGACAAAACACAACCCGAAATGAGGTTAAGAATGGAATGCAAATATTATATTAAATAATTATTCTGCTCTAATAATATGTCAGTTATTGTGCAAGAGAAGGAAATTCATCTGCGTTTTAAAACCCCTTCACCAATTGGAAATATTGGAAAATTTTCACTTTTGTTCAATAACAAAATACTTATGTTCTCTCGATTGTTCAAGCGTAATATCAGCATTTCATATACGCGTATATGACAATATAAAATATAACCTGTTGTAATTACTTGCCGTCAATAATTTAGAATCATTTGTACTCAGTCGTATGTGTAGATCTATGTCAATACAAACTACTTTGAAATGTTTGAAATGTTGTTTGAGTAGTTTGCAAAGCATTGAAACTTAGCGTAGTAAAAGCGCCAATTAGTATAATTAACGGGAAAGCTTTCAGAAGCAACGATAGTGTGTTTTGAAAAATTAATAAAATGGTATGTAAATTTTAAGAAATAAGTCCATAAGTTCTGTAAGATAAATATATGCGAGTTAGAGTTTAAATTTTTAAAAAGTGTCAACCTATCATTAACTACAGCACAATTTGATATTTTATTTTAAGAAAATTGTTCCAAAATTTCAGTATCTGACACATTAAAAAAATAAAATTTGAAAATTATAAAAATTTAGGATGGTGGGAATATGTACACCTTCCACTATTTTAGAGAATGATTTTCCGGACGGTAATTCCCGGTATATTTTGCTATCTTTCCCGCTTTTTCAGAAATTTCCTTTCGAAATCCCGTGAAATTTTCAAAATTTTTTACTATGTACTTTAAAAGACTAAATCTGTGCTTACAAGGAAAAACGACTTAACTCCGAATTTATTGCTTTGCGATATTAAACATTTTTCCAAAAAACAGCTATTATGAACACTTTTGTCTTAAGGCCGTTAACGATAACATAAAAATACGTTCTTACTTATATCAATGTTTAGACATATTACGTAATTTTTCAAAAATCGTTATTTTGAAAAGTTTCTATAAATTACGAATTACATCGAATATTGTAATGGGGACGGGATGTAAATATACTTCAAAATAAGTGCAATAATAACGAATAACAACTTTGGTGTAACCCTACGTAAGTCGTTTTTGCTCGTGACCACAGAAATTCTTGAATGTGATTAAAGCACTTCCGTGATGCTGCATTAAGAAACTCAAATAACTTATTTTATTTTTTCGATATTCATTTGAAAAAAAAAACTTTTCTAAAACAATTAAATATAAATGACTTCTAAGTTCGGTGGCGCATGTGCAGCATCATTATTCAGTACTACCTGGAGGGTTGCTGCGGCGACTGGCTAAATTACCCAGTTCCAAATCAACCAAATTTGTTGGTTATGATCTGTAAACTCCCTGTTTCCACTAACGCCACAAAAAATATATCAGGCGAAGTAAGGTAGAGAAACTTAGCGGTCAATGGAGAATTTCGCTACAATCTTGCCAGAACAGGGCTGGCTATATGACAAGCTGCAAAATTTTGTTGAAGCCACACTTAGTTGAAAGGTTTCGGATTATCTTTCGGTGTAGTTCTGGAAAGTAAAGCCAACAGTTTTAAGTAACATCTTGGTAGCAACATTCATCGGCCGTCCTATACAGTAGTTTTTAGGTAATTAGTTTGCAAATAAAATTTATATAAACTGTGTATTTAGAATTTTAATAAGACTGCTGTTTAACGTGAATGACTTGTTTCTCATTTTTATACCATAATGGCTGACTTTTCCTAGTTTTCCCCTAAATATGTTGGAAAATTTGTTGTCTCACCGAGAAAAGTATATCTTTCACTGATGGTAAGGGAATGACTTTAATAGAATATGGAAACGTTGGGTTAGAAAGTGTGTTGATAAATACTATCTTTTATTTTCTTTCAGGCACTTTGTGAAACTAAAAATGTATTTCATATAGACATTTTTGTTTTTTTTGAAAATTTCCAAATTAATTTAAAAAAATCCTAATCTTATACATATATATTATATATCTTATATCTATATATATATATAAATCAATTGCTGTGCGTTAGTCTCGCTAAAGCTCGAGAACGGTTGGACCGATTTGGCTCATTTTGGTCTTAAATTATTGGTAGAGTATGCCGGAAGGTTTAAAAGGTTTTATTTGATGTGATAGATGGCGTTGGAGATGAGATTTTTGCAATTAATTTTTTTACCACATTAACATTTTGAAGGCAAAACAACGTTTGCCGGGTCAGCTAGTAGTTTAAAAAAATATCCAAACATATTTCCGAAATTTTCATTTATGTCAGTTTACAACAAAAATAGACGCGAATGTTTTTACTATTTCATTCATTCCGAATTTTGTCGCAATATGACACAATCTTAATAATTTTTCTGATTCCCTGAAAAGGAAATACGAGTTTTTTTAAGATATACAAGATTTTTCGTACAGATGAATTTAACCACAAATGTAACTGATCCGTTTTGAATTGAGACAAACAACTTACGCTTACCTAAACGTGAAAATATTCCCAAACATTACTTTTTCACTTTTACTTCCAAATCTGAAATTAATTATTAATTTATACTCAAATGAAATGAAAATTATGCCTACCTAAATGCAAAAATATTCAAATGTTGCCTTCATCACATTTAAATTCTAGTGAATGAAATATTAATTGTTAATTTTAATTGTGTTCGTTGTGTTAATGTGTGCGGGACTTCCTCGGATCATAAGAAATTTCAAAGTTCTTGCTGACATCCTAGGAAATTAAAAAGTTCGGGAATTAGCATTTCAACGATGGACAAAGTTTGACTGCATGCCATGAATCCCATTTCCATGCGGCCCACTTAGAAAAAAAGCTTGCAAGGCAACGTCTTATGTAATTGATTTTTGCCGACCATAATAACAGTAACGTTTTTCATATACCTCCTACGTCACAACGCTCTAAATTCACGTTTTCCTTACACGTTGCGACAATACGTTGTTCATTTAATGTAAATCTCCCCTAAACCATAGAAACCTACAAAAATTGTTTTTTTTTTAAGAGCTCTCAACAATCTTCATTGGTCATCTAAATCGAATACGTGTTTCAGGGTCCAATGCAATTTTTTCTGTTTACATTTTTCTGTAATTTATGATACTATATTTCATTTTCATGGAAGCGTCGCTCCGTTAAGTTCCCAATTTCGGCAGTTCCTATCAGAAGCAAATTTATTATTTTTTAAATGAATGAAAAAAAAAGTAATTTATAATTTTAATTAAAAAAAATTATTTGAGTTTCTTGGCGTAGCAACATTTATCAAACGTTCCGTACATGTCAAAAACCACTTTATATAAACTGAAATTCAAGACCAAATTTCCCCCGACTATGGCCGGAATTTTCGGGAATTCCTGATGAAAAACTCCCACACAATTCTATTATAGCTTAATGCATTGACGGATCAAAATCGAATTTAGTTGTCGAATATCAGACTCACCCTCTTGCCGAATATGAACATAAACGGACCACGCCTATTGGAAACTGATGCTACCATTTCGAAAGTTTACATTTTTTTTTGCAATTGCTTACCTGAAACGAAATGAAAGAAAAAGTTATTATATTAAATAAACTTTAATAAAACGCATTTATTTTTATTCATAAAAGTTGCAAATAACGAAAGGTTAATTTTGTTCGATTAATTAAAACACTTCTTAATGCTTCTCAAACTGTGAACCGTTGGAATCGTGGTTAAACTGTAGGTCCCATTTGAGTGAGCCTCAATAGAATGTGAGAAGCTCTCCCATGTCTCATTCATGAGATATAAGGGAATTTGTTCTGTGTGGTAACAACTCAATGTAAATTAACTAATTGAAATCTTAACACGATGATGCGTATCTACGAAATGATTGTGCAATCAATTCGATCACAATTCACACAACATGTGTACTTACATCTATAAACAACGAAAACACTTCCGCAAATCTATTTAAAAAACCACCCCTTTTTATAATTAAAGTTTGACATATCCATCAAACGATCTGGGAAGTGTTAGAAAAAGTATTGACACGCTTTCGTTCCAAATTCTTACTTTGTTTCTATTCAAAAGCAAATAAAACAAAAAAAAACTCAAAATTTAAATATAATTACTTGATGTTTGACCATCTCGAAGGACCACTTGAGAAACGCAAACAATTCGCAAAAATAAATCTGCGTCCAAATGACAGCCATGTGCCATTATGCGCGAAACTAAAATACGCGTTTCTCAAGTGCTACTCCAACGGGGCGTACAGGCGGGGATTGGGATAGCAAACAAAGCCGGAGCTGTAGAGTCACAGATCAACTCTCAATCATCGACAAATGTAAAATATTAAGAACAACGAAAGCAGCAACGCAGGGACAGCAGCAACAGCAACAGTCAAAGTGTAACGTCATTTGCGAAGGTTAAAATGATTTATACGCGAAATCACTGCAAATCAATTGGAGATTGGGAAACGTGAAGAGCGATATATAAACTGTATATTCGAGTCTACGTATATGAAATATCTCATATTGAAATTGCATAAATTAAGTTAATGTTAATTTATTTACCACCATCAAACAACAATAAACGATCGAAAGAGCGAACAAACGAACCAACCATTCTATGTCCACAATTGATCACTTATATAAAGACAACAAGTGCCAGAATCCCACCGACAGTCACATCGCTGTCGTATTCATTATATATTATATGTATTTACTTTTTTAGAGTATCCACAAAACGAAAAATTTCAATAATCGGGTTTTCGATTTGTTTAAAAAATTCAGTTTTTTATTTATTAATAATGAAGAAAAGTGGTTAAAGTATTTCCTTGAATCTGAGGACTTTTGTTATCAAAACTATAATTTCATTTTTTTTTGCTTAAATTAAATTCAAAATAAATTCCATTTGTTGTTTGTCATTTTTCAATCCACAATAAGAAAACTTTTTCATCCCAGGTTGGAAGTATGACCCTTTCCAGCAAAATACTGGAAGAATTAATTACTGGGTCTTAAGCTATATTGATTGTGGTTTCCAGAACAAAGTTTCATAAACCAATTTTGGCACTTTCTTTTAAAGCATCCAAACCATGGACGTCACAAAATGTCCTGCCATTTTTGCCTTTTCTAAAATAAAAATGGTCCTTTAGTGGCTCCATGTTCACAACGGAACCACTGAAAAAACGGCTAATAAAATGGTAGTTTATGGCTAAAAAAAAGATCATAAAAATACCATAATCTTTTTCAGATCTGCTGTACTTTAAGTGAGAACAAGATGACATTTTAATTTTCTTTATTTCGCTACGTCTCATAAATTAATAGAAAATTTGGCTGAAAGTATTTTACTGTTTCAATCAGCAACAACATCCGTGTTTGCACATTAACTTTCAACCAGAAGAATTAGTCACAAGCTTCAAATGGATATACTTTTCATACAAAATGGAACTGCACCAAATTTTAAAGAATATGTTCAGATAATTAATATTCAGATATTAATTATTAATATCTGAATATTATTAATTATTATTAATGCTTCCTTTTTAACGCAAGAAAAATTAAAAAAATTCATTTTAATGATAAAAACGGTTAATCGGCTTCAAACCCGTGTTTCCGTGCAATTCGAAAAACGGGATTTTTTAAAAATCGGCACACTGATTTAGATATAAAAACCGATTAACCGGTTTCAGCCATATTTGGTTTGGCCACCACCAGACAATGTATTTACCCCTTAAAATATTTTCACTTATGGACACTTTTTGCAAACTACGTTGTAGTTTTTTTTTTCATCTCGTCGTGCTTCTTGATTGAAAATTATTGCAAAAAAAAAAAAAATATAGGCAGACAATCAACTAATAAGATCATTGGAATAGATGATCAAAATAACGGCAAACACGCGGGAATGCAGCAACGACATTATGTGTGTATTGATGATGGGTGAAATGAGTGTGGTTCTCTTCCATAGAATGTTGCAAACTACATTGCAGAACCACAATTTTAAACTTTCTCGTCATTACAAATAATAATTATGATGTAATGTGTCATTTCGACAAGTCTTGACATTTGTCGATCGCAAATATGACGAATTTGATTGGAATGTTGGAATTTTGCGCCCGTAATAATTTGCGTAATTAAAAGAAACATACATATCAATACACAATGAACGATATCGACTCCACAAATAGTTAGAAACAAATTGGCTGAATTTCTCATGGCAATTCTCTACATGAAAAGCCTTTACCGTAATCATCTTCTATATGGAAAATGTCCGCCATAACACGTTTCTATGTGGAAAATTTTCGCAATAACATTTTTCTCTGCTAAAATTGTCCACCATGACACCTTTCTATATGAAAAGTGCACTCCAAGAGATTTTCTGCACGGAGATTGTCCACCATGTGAAAATATTCGCCGTGAAACTTTTTTTCGTGAAAAGCGTTGGCCGTGACACTATTCTTCATGAAAAATGTCTTCCAAGGCATTTGTATATATGAAAAGTGTTCGCCAAGGCATCTCTCTATATGAAAAGTGCCTTCAAGGCAATTTTCTACATTGAGAATGTCCACCAAGGCAATTTTTTATATTAAAAGTGTCTTCCAAGTCAAGTTTCTAGTAAGTGAGGCAGAAACTTTGAAAAAAAAACATGTTTTTTTTTGTTTAATTTCAGTTACAAAAACCAAAAATAATAAAACTTTGTGTCGACTGTTTTCATTTTGTCTGTTAGTTTACGCGGAATATGCGTATTGTACAAAACGGCTTTTACCGCGTAATATTTGGTTGAAAACTGTACACAAGTTTGCAATCAGCAAACCAATTTTAGATTTTTGAACAACGAATCAAATTGTCAAAATAATTACAGACTAAACAGTTAAATTATGACAAATAACAACGGTAATAACAGTTAATGATTTAATCAATTAACTTAATAATTAACAAAATATATAAACGGTAAAAGTGTACTCATCAGCACTAGATATAATGTATATAACAAATGTATAAACATACTCGTATAATTAAATTATTGAATGCTTTAATAACCAGATAACCTGACAAATTTTTAAGTCGAACCCTCCAGTCATCAAATTGTCCAGTAATCGAGAAATCATCAGACTGACTAATTGTAACTAACTAAATAATAAATTTGATAATCGAGTTTGGTTTCATGGGGATGGTGCGCCCACAAACAACCCCCACACGGAGGCAGCTGCAAAATGTTGGTCCGTGATTCATTTCACGGGCAGCACGGGCTAGTGTTTGCGGGGCAAACGTTATCCACTAAATTCTCACTACATGTAATATATTAGCAATGAAAACATAGGAGAAAAAAAGAGACGGTAGTGAGGCGCAGGCTTGACGCTGTTTGATGAGCGACTGAAGAGCAATAATTAGCATCAACACGAGGGAAGATGAAGGTACAATATATGTATATTTTATGAGTGATGGGAAGAAACATGGGACTACTACAGCCGCCACAGTAATGATAACAGATTCAAATGACTCATCTATGTCGCAAAGAGGAAAATATTACTAAGTGAAAGCAGATTCCCACGCAAAACTATTTACAAGACAACTTGGATATCACCTAATTAAAACACGAACGGACATATGTTTCGGAAGTTTTCTAGACGGTTATTGAACTGCTCGAGCTGTTAGTCAGATAAATCGAAGTGAACGCCGCTCAAAGAATGATTGATGTACCGGGCCTCGAACTCACAGACGCACCGACTTTTCTTAATAAAGAATTTTTTTTCGATGAACATTCCCCGACTGTGACTCTGCTCCGCCGTCAATAAAATAAAGTAAGAGTTTTTGTTATTGTAAGAACTTCTTCCAGATTACCAGAAAACCGGCCAATCTTTTCATTACTAGATGTTGACTCTACTTACACTGCTGTACATAATGGCGCAAGCGGACGGATAATTTCTGGGAATCTCTGAGGGAAAAGTACATAACATTATTATTATTCCTACATTATTATTGTATGGGTCCACATACGGCATTGTAGAATCAAGAGCTGCATAACGACATCGATGTGTCCAAGCGCTTCAAAATATAGCGATTGCTATGGCAGCTTCATATTTTGTTGATTGAAATGCTTCAACACCAAAAATTATCGACAATGAAGTCAATGGTACGAGACAGAATACGGGAACCAAAATTCCGCTGGAAGGACCGATTTCCTGAAACGCTTCAAAATTTAGTATTATGATTTGGAAAAGTACTACACTGCTTGAAATTCCTTTCTACATGTGGTGTGTAATAAATTCTGTAGATGTCTTCGAATTGTTGACTTGTTTGCTTACATTTTGTACTAAAACTAGAATCTTAATATAAATATGGTCAAATTTTGCAGGGTTTTGGCATGGGAAAGCAGGTTTGATAATACTAATGCCAATTTAATGCCCTTTTTAAATGCATATTTTATGTATTTTACTTAAGTAACACTTCTTATTGGTAAAATTCCGAAATAGCATGTATTATGATGCGAGCAAATATTAGATACTTTCTTTTGCAAACCGGTTCAGAATTGAGACTGCTAACGGTTAATTCTAATAATAATACGATAAAATTTAGAATCAAACATTTTAATTTCCTTTTCCACAAATAGAAATAAAACATGTTGTAATACTTTTGTAGATATTACTATGACAATATCATGACGGTCGTCGATTCCTTCACTAAACAATTACGATGGTTGGAAAGGTAGATCATTGTTGGCGAAAATTTCGCACGCGGTTCTTGCGTGAAAGCAATTGCATTCGAAATTGATATATTCGTCTCTCTCTGACAAATGTCAGAGAGGATGTCTCTCTCTGTCAAATGTTGTCTCGACTTCAAAAAAATTGCACATATGAGCCCTTGCATATTCATACCCCAACAATCATTGCCAATTCACACTATAGCTCTGTGATATTTGCTTCAAATTCTATAAATTCTGTAAATAGAAAGCAAATACAAAACAATTTGTCTTAAAATAAAACGGCAATTGGCATTTCAATGACTGACTGAAACAAGTGTTTGACGCACCTTCATGTTTAATTTTTATTAATAAAAATGGAAAGCAATTCAATTTGCATGCATGCGCTTACACAAATTCCACCGTCGACCAGCTGTCGTTTTATAGGTCGAATGGCCATCAGTCTTATACGCCTGTGTTAGCCATCCTTAAATAACCGCAATTGTGTTTCAATCTAAAAATAGCTGTCAATTTGCTTCAAAGACCGAAAATAGAAAAACTCACTGCAATGGCCAGACATTGCACTGCCCCTCGTGATTTGAAATTCTTTATACTTTGATGTGATGTAATTCAATGCATTCGAATAGAACACGAATTAGATCGACACGAGGTCGTCCTCATTCATTTTGATTATAATTTAATCACCCCTGTGTATCGTGTGAACATTCTATCTGACGGGTGAGTGACACCTAAAGAGTATGATGGCGCTGTGGCAGGGAGGGATATGATATTCGTACGTTGCATTATATATCACAATCACGATAATGATCATGATCATCATTCGCTGTAATTTTTTTGATATCGCCCTTGAGTTCAGATATTGACCTTTGTTAACAAATAATGACTGATGAGCGATCACAAACAAAAAGCTAAAAATCCAGTGCCATAGACTGAGTACATTGATGTTATAACGCGATTTATTCGTTTTGCATTTCTGCTTTTTTATTTATTTTAATTTTTATTACACCAACTGATATTGTATTGAGCGTGTTTTATTAACAATTCAGCGATGTCTTGGTTTTATATCCAAATATTGGAGTGCCACCTTTGGCTGACACCAGTAGCAGTGCTTTTTAAAAATCGCTATATATAGGGTGTCACATGGATGCAGCGTAGAACTTGGATTTCAAACCAACTTACGGACTGTGCCAGATGTGGAAATCACTGCCTGTTGCCATCAGTTACGTACTGATGTCTCCTTAAATGTTCACAATCGGTACAGAGAAGTACATCCATATGTGTGCGGAAAAATATAGAATATCGTGTAGAGTGTATTGAAAGCAAAAGCTATATCAATTTGATAATTTTAACTTTGAACAACGTGAAATTACAAGGAAAGCTCACTACATTTACATATGTTTTTTTTTATATATCACAGAAATTCCATTCAAGTACCTTTTTTTCATCTCTGAAAGATTTGCTAATTCGATTTGGACGGGAGTCTTCCATAATAGTTGGAGATTCGAATATTGATAGCCTACATGCTAGTTAATTTCAGGAACTTTCATGTGTTTTAGCTAGTTATGATTTTGAAAACTGTCACAAGTTAGTATCTCGGCCAATAAGTAAAGCGTCGATTGATCACATATGTATATTCTAATTTGAATTTACCCATGTTTGTCGGTTCTATAGAAAACAAGTTAACGCAATGATTCTTAAGGAAAACTGTCGAAAAACGCCGAAAACTCCGTTCCAACTCAGAAATTGAAACAAGACTTAAAACTACCTATTGCTCATAAGTATTGTTATTGTTATTAAAATCGCATAAAATTAATTCCATGAACAATTTTTGCAATGATAATCTCAGTGAGATAAAAGATAATCCAAGAAAAGGATGGACATTCTTAAACCATACTCTGGGAAGAACGAAAAGCAAATCTAATAATATCAAAGATGCGAATGGAAGAGAAATACTTGAAGATGGTGAAAAAGCTAATGTATTTAACACTTTATTCAGTCAGTCAAGGACCTGAAAATGCATTCTGAACATATTTCTACTAGTATGTTTAATTCTTTGAGAACATTGATTCACCAAACTAGCAGATTTCAGTTCAGATTCACGACAGATAATGAATTAAAGAATGTTATATTAAAATTATCTGCCGAAAAAGTATAGGCTATGACAACATTTATTCTAAAACTGTTTTAGAAACTTGTGATATTATTGCATCACATTTGGCAAAGGTTTTCAACAATATTATAGCGAGTAGCTCGTGTCTGGGTACATGTTCAGAATCCATAAGATGATCCCCATTTCCAAAGAAAAACTTGCAGCAGCACTAAATTATTATAGACCAATAGCAATATTTCCTGTGTTTAACAACATTTTTGAAAGAATAACGCACGATCAATTACTAATATGCCTAGAAAGGAATAATTTTGTAAACGATTGTCAGTATGGTTTTATAAAGGAATCACTGAGGAAGCAGCTATAAATGTAATAAATGCTAGATATATATATAAAGTGTTGATGATGATGGTTATAAGGGAGTAATTGGAGTGTTTTATGATTTTACGAAAGCGTTTCATCTAATTGATCACACCATTTTACTGGAAAAACTAAAATTTTTTGGAATATCTCCACAATTTGTATGTTTTAATGGTTGTAAAAGTTCAATATGGTGTACCACAAGGTAGTGCACTTGGACCCTTGTTATTTAAAATATATCTCAATGATATAGGAAATCTTGGATTGACAGGAAAACTCTTTATGTACGCAGATATCTTATGCCTTATATACCCTTACCAGCACGAGACAGTTGCCAGACCGTATATTGAACGCGACACGTCCTTGATATACAAAGTAATCTGTGCTGGGATAAACACATTAAACATTTGAAAAACAAATCAACTCAAGTAGTAGGTATTTTATATAAATTCAAAAATAAGTTTAATAGAACAGTGAAACTTTTAATATACGAAACTCTAATTCACAGTGTTTTGAATTATATGGCTGTTTTATATGAGTATAAAAAAAGTGCAGAACTAAAATCTTTACAAAGAATTCAAAACAAAGCCTTGGCCAATCTACCTTTAATATATTCAACACTTTCGCTATATAGAAATATATTCCCTAACATTTTACCTGTACATGGTATTTATCTAATGAATGTATTATGTATGTATTTGTCCTTATGTATGTATTTGAATACACAATATAGGACATCACACCATACATTTTGCTATCAACCAACAAGTGTTCAGTACCAGAAATAGTAGTAAGTTAACGGTAGCAAAGTGTAGACTTGAAACTATCGAGCAGAGAATTGGTTATTCGGGCAGCCATGCGTATAATAACTTATCTCAAAATTTAAAAATCGCAAATAATATTTCAACATTAAAAAATTTGTGGAAAAATCACTTACTGCAGAATGTTGAAGAAATTCTTATTTAAAATTTTTTGTTTGTATACAAAATTTGAAATAATTTTAAAAATATTTAATAATTTTTCTGTAATATAATTGTAAAAGATATTGCATTTTATTGCCAGTTGGCCTCTATAATGTCTATTTTAGACGCTGGGGCGTAACTTGTTAAAATTTATATTAATATATATATTATTCTACGTATACAAATATATTGTATGTTTTATAAGAATTTTTATCAGTAATTATGACAATCATGTTAATAATAAATGAAATCGGTTAATAATCCCCAAATATTATATATATGCATAAAAACAAAAGTTGTGAGAAGTTCTGGTCGACTCCACCACCATCTAGAAATTGCGATAAATAGGATGAACAAGATGTGAAAATTGTATCATTTACTAAAGTTGCGGCAAGCGATCGAATAATCACAATTCACAAATGGATGAAATATCAATAGAGCAGGATCAAAGATAAGTTATATGAGTGTCTGAAGGAAACACACGGCTTGTACTGGGCATGGCTTTAAGATTGTTCTGGGAGCTTCTAGAGTCAAAATAGAAAGATAATATCTTTTGACAGCAACGCACATTGGCTGTATTCTTATCAAGCCAGGAGAACCAGTTGGATCATGCAGTAAATTATGAAAGGCAACTTCTAACACTGTGAACCTACAAATGGCTCTGTTGCTAATATAGATTTGGATCCTGGTTGCCACTGAGATAGCCACGAAACTGAGCAAATCGAAAAATGTACACAGAGACGTCCCAGACGTCCCAGAACTGCGCAAAAAAAATCCTCTAGCTTTAAGGAAGGGTCGACACTTGCGGTAGCTTGCTCCCTATTTTTGATAGTCCAAGTTCACTTGGTTATCTGAATGGAGCGCTGGCAATCGCCTTGTAATATGTCCAGTGTTATTAGCACACCATGTTTAACGCCTTCACGGCGGAACTCACGTGGACTCTGTGCTCCAAAATAATCAACATTTTTAATTTTTTCCAAAAAATGTGTATTTTTACATCAAATTACTCGCATTTCCTCGGGCACAGCGTTTAATTCCATCCTCAAAGCATGCCAAATAGTCACCTTCCGATGACGTTCAGAATCTGTTGAATCGATTTAAAACGGTATCCCCGGAGCGTTATTTTGCCAAAAGCAGTGTGAGATGGCGCACTATCGTGGTGCATCTTTTTGCAATTAAAATTACTTATTGACCGTTTTGCCGTACGGAAGAAAGCACAATACCACAATAATATCATTATTGGGCTCTTACCTGAAGCCCAACGTTGAAAATGTGACGATGGCAACACCTTCCTAATTGTTCCTAATTGCTAATCAACTATTGTTGAGCACCAAATTCCGATTTTTTGGATGTGACTGTCTGTCGTCGGCAGAGGTTGATAGTCGCCCGGGGCATTCTTTGTCTTCAAATCGTTCTCGACCTTCTTTGACAAAGTCGATCTACTTAAGGCCTTCTCCAACTTTCCAAACGTTTCTTTAGCAAAATTTCTATTTTATACAGAAATTTTTATTGCAACTTCCTTGCTCAATAAAATTGGGAAAATCAGCGAAATCGTCCTACAAACTAACAGTAGCTCAAACACATTTATGATATGGAATTTGACACATGTGTCTGCAACAGCGCTTCAAGCTTAGAAATAAAATATTGCTGAGATTCGATGACCCCTGTAATTTAAATTGTGCAAAAACCCCCATTTGTGGAAGATTGAAAAGGTTGGAAAAAATATGGGGTTAATTATTTTTCGGTTTCAAAAGTAAAGTTAAATAAAACACACATAAAGCTATGATTTCGATGAAACTTTTATCCCATTATAATGCTTGGACATTGATATTAAGTACGAAATAAATGACAGTCTCTGGATTGGATCTCCAGATCATAATGCGCACCAAACAGTCACTTTTTCCGGATGCAATGACTTTTTCACAATCACTTCCGTATTCTCCGAGTCCCATTTGTGACAATTTGGCTTGTTGACGAAATCACCGAGTGAGAAATGCACTTCATCGCTGATGGTTTGAATCACCTCTTTTGTAGTACGTTTCAACTATGCGCGTTCTTCGGTTGTTAAACGATCCATATTCCTAAATGGCAAACTTTTCACCAAGCAAATAACACTTCAAATGATGGGGTTTTTTAAACCACTAAATTGATAACTCTATACATAGAAAACAACTATTCAAACGTATGTTTTTACTATTTTTCGTGAAATTTTGTACCTAATTCTTTTAATAAATCAAAAAAAAAAAAAAAAACAAAATATAATACAAAAAAATAATAAAAAACCCCGTAAATGTTAGAAAGGGATCACTTAGTCCGCCTTCTTAAGATTTCAGAAAAAGAAAACAAGTTTCTTCAGAACTGTTATTTTTTAAACAATACTAAACCGATATTTCAAAACAAGCTGAATGATTGATCACACTAAATGCAACCGAATTATCGTATGAACTAAGTAAGCGAATTAATGACAGATATCTCCATAGATGAATAAAAATCCACTGTAGCCCGTCTTGCAAAATCTGCGCACATGGAAAATTAAAGATTTGAGATTAATGCAGGATTCTTTGAAGCAAACATTGGACAATTCCCATAAATTTCTATTCCAGCCGCCATTTAAGTAAGTTAAGCTAAAACACAAAATATCTCTAAGAAAAGGTAATAATTATTCCCCCTATACACAGCAATAACACACATATGGCCTCATACAGCTATGGCAACCTCGATTCTAATTGATTAGATTTCGCGGCGTCGTTCATTTGTAAAAACGTCCGGATGTCGCAGACGATAAATAATATTACGTTTTCGAACAGTTGTTAATTTCAAACGAAACGAAATGGCTTAAGTATATGATAATATACTTAATATATAGTAATATTAAATTTTTGTCGTACGATTTATTAAATTAATTCAAATGTCTAATTGGACTATGAATAAATTACATTCTTCTATATTCTGCAGTTCGGAATTTTCAAATATTCATTGCATTTCATTGCAATGAATAAAATTATTAGCTTAACTTGCGATTTTGTTATTTCTACAGAATCCTGCAAGATTATATAAAATTGATGCTCCCTTTTTATTAACAAGCAATTTGACACACTCCACTTGACGCTTTTTATTGCGATCTTCTTTCACATTCATCGTTATCTCTTGCATTTTGCGATTTTTTCTTCAGGTTGTATTGAAACAAAATTGATGGAAGAAAAACCTAAAGCAATATGATTTTGCTCCGTTTCACACAATAAATAAATTACACGTTTCTGTAGTTTAGTTTGGCCGGTGGACTTTACACACAAGTCCTACACAAGTCTACGATGCAAAAATTGTTATCGCCGCAAAGAAATCATGAGCAGCCATAACAGCGTCCGTCCAGAATACACATATGAACATACGATACAAAGGGTAATCAAATTTGTTTTGCATTTTTTTTTTAACTTCACATGGCATGTCATTTCTCTTTTCAGATTCACATCCAAATTGTCATATGAGTTTAGTATTATTTGGCAAATCACCAAGAAAAAATACACACAAATACAATGAATTGTCAGAATCTATGAAAAGAATTACATTATTCTGCAATAGATGGCTTTAGTAATCTGTCTCTCCCATTGTACAAGTGCGTGCGGGTTACACTAGATGGCTACAGATACTTAGTATCGTTTAAGCGCGTGTCAAAGATGAACACCAGCGAAGAAAAATACGCCATATTTTAAAATTTTTTCAATAAAGGCGAAAACGCAAGTCAGACGGCTGATCCTGCACGCTTTTGCACCAACGCAAAAGATTTGAGTAAAGATATGTATAAGTAAATTCGCCGAAATTTCGCTACTGGTTGTTATTTCAAAATAAAAACGTTTAGTTCTAATTTAAACACCCTTTACAATATTGTAAATGTACCAGCCACGCGCAGACGAAATTCAGTACGAACGCCACCACAGCAATATGTCCTCGGCTCTGTCTCTATACGTATGTATGTATGTATGTATGTAGCAGTCTTCATTCAGAGGTCTAAGGGGGGACGAAAGCAGAAATGTAAACATAAAATAGCAAATGCCAGCAAAAGACAGGAATTATATAGACGGCAAACGCAACTACAACCTTAGGGACCAGGGAGGATGACATTAATGATTGGTTCAGTACATTTGTCAAAAATACACAATTAATACGAGATTTAATGCATTCCGGCCGACTAACAAAAAATTGTCTAGATAAAATTGCTCATTTAGGGCAGTGTTTGAGCCAAGTCTAATTATATTGCAAGAAAATTGAGCTTGCTAAATATGTGTGAATAGTTATATGTAATTTACTTTTAAACATTTCATTAGGACCTAAACAAAAATGTTTGTTGAAATGAATAAAGTACAGTGGTGTTATTAGAATGTGTACGATACATACCTTGCTTACCCCGATTCTTGCGCAAAAAACACAAAATAAATACCTCTGCATCCCATGGATAGGAGGGCTTCTCACATTCAGTGGACTTACTGGTAAACGAATTCTCTTCCTAAACTCAATGAACGGAACTTACGGTTTAACGACGATTCTCAATGTAAGTTTGAGACACCAACACTAAGGCTAACCACATTTTATTCTTGCGACGACCATTTTTTTTTATTACGTATGGAGTACCTGTGACATTCTGATCCTCTTGTAGAAGGCAGCAAGGAAGTTGTTCGTCGGCAAAATTTCAATTGCCGCTTGTACCGAATTCCAGACTCTATACATCAAGGCATGCTAGCAGAACCAGGTAGCATCATAACTCAAGACAAGAACACATTTCTATCAGATGTTTTACTAAATTATTCTCCCTGATCAATCTAACGAAAATTAAAACAAATCGTGCATGCCAAACACTTGTAATGAATCGATTGTTTATGTTATTTACACAATATTTATGCGCCGTTAACAGACAGTTACGATATCTGCGGTGTGGATACTTTTCCTTCGATTTTTATTGGTATCGATACTATCGAATCGAGTATTTAAAAGAATACAATGCAGTTGCCTTTCGATCGATATCCAGACTCTAGCCAGGAAAGCCAAATACCAGAATATGTTTTCTTCCAAGTTGAACAGTTATAATATAAATAGTTAAATAGTTATAATGGGTCAAACTGTTATAAAGTTAACCAAAATAAACCTGAGCCTCGTTCTGAAATGGGAAAATTATTATTGAACATAATTCGGCGTCCACCGCATTAGAGGTGAAAAAACAACGATGAAGAAACTTCCATCGTGTAAAAAATCCGCTTGAAAGAGTGTCAACATATTTGTTGTCCCTAAGTTTATACAACTGTCTTCTATACTGCCACGGAGTTTGAGCGTTTACAGTGCTCTATTTTGTCATTATTTCGTCTCAAACGAGTCTTGCGATTTTATAATGACTACAAATATCGAATGGGTTTTTGTGTGTTGTAAATGTTACAAAAGGCTTACGGTGAATCGATTTAATCAAAAACACTTGTATGTGTCGAGATGTGATGGAAGATTTGCATCGACCGACCATTGACATCTTCAACAGAAGTTAAACATCGATAAAGTAAAGGAAATGGTGGAT
Organism: Philornis downsi; assembly: GCA_019455685.1. Taxonomy (NCBI): domain Eukaryota; kingdom Metazoa; phylum Arthropoda; class Insecta; order Diptera; family Muscidae; genus Philornis; species Philornis downsi. The sequence goes on from JAHXMU010000182.1 coordinate 320,703, forward strand.
GAAAATCGCTATTTGAGTACGAAAAAGGTGGCCGATGAGCTTTCGGTATATCACGAAACTATATTGTTGTAGGCTTTACACACGATGGGAGTTATACTAAGTTTTTTCATTTCGTTGGTAACAATTAGTAGTGCCCGTCTCATAAAGCATTTACATTCTGTCAAGAAAAACGCCGATAATTGATCAATAAGCACGCAGGATATTTATTATTATCCATTCAAATTTATTTTATCGCCTTCAAAGTACGCCTTTTCCGAAATAATACGCTTACGCCATCGAATGGTCCCATCACCAAAACAATTTTCAAACGCTTTTTACAAAAAAGATTTGCAGCGAATTTGAGTTTTGGAAAGAGAAAAAATTCAGCAGGAGATGTATCGGGTGAATAAGGTGGTTGTTTGATGATATTTGACACTCGATTAGTACCGAAAGCCCTTATTTTCTTCAAAAATTCAATGGCACAAAGGTCGCTGGAGATATCTGAGGACGAGTCAAGCATGGTTAAACATCTGTTTACGAGTTTGACTTGCAAAGCAGACCGAAAAAAACATGTCAAACTTGATCAAAAATTAAGCTAATGTCTTTGATTATCGCTGGGTTGTGCACTTAGATTCTTGCCACCAGATCAGACGGTAAATAAAGAATATGACCTGAACATTATGCGACGTTTGAGGTAGTAAATTTGTCGAAAAGGGGCAGATTTGAGTGAAAGTTCATAGATTTAGCTACACGGTGGCGGGTCATCTCACGAGGCTACCATTGTGAATGATTTTCAGGCCAAAAACTCAACAACCTGAAAACCACCTTATTTACCTGATATGTCTTTGGCTGACTGTTTTCTCTTCCCAAAACTCACATCTGTACTTTGAGGTATCCGTTTTTAGTCAATAGAAAATAGGATTCCCGGCAACAGTTGAAGTATTTTTCCTTGAAATGTGTTTGGAAAATGCTTTGATGATGGGACTACTCGATGCCAGAAGTGTGTTCTTTCGGAAGAGGCTGCTTTGAAAGCGATACATGAAATTTTAATGGATAATAATAAATATTTTGTGTGTTTGCTTTGACAGATGACTGAATGTACATAAATTGTTTATGAGGACACTCCTATAACCAACAGAATGAAAAAACTTAGTATAACCCCCCCATCATATGTGAAGTGCAAGTTTTTATCTGCAAGAAATTTTCTTTAAGATCAGTGTTAGTTAGTGTACCTCTTCTCTCTCAATTAATAGGTACAGGTACTAAATGGACAGTTATTGAGTTGCACTCTAAAACATTACAGCACTAACTACTAACTATTACAGCACTAATATTTCCATTTTTGCGAATTTCGAAATCTAGTTTCAGCTTAGTTATGTCCAATCTGTAATATTCGCGCGTTGCCATCTTTGACAGGAACTGCTGCGCTACCACTACAAGCAACGGTTTCGTTTGAGAATTTCTCTTGAAAAAAAAAATGCTAAAAGTAACGACAAATTCATTGAGAGTATTTTTAAAATGCAATAGTAGTCATTATTGGGCGTTGGATTACTTGCGATGTGATTCCCATGTTATGAGATCGCTCTACGTTCCGGCGTCGCGTAATGATCGTCGCGCCTTTGCGCTCCCCATGTCTCATTTAATTTACTTTACAACTCAGTGCACATTGCACTATAACGTGTGTTTCAGATAAAACGAGAGCAAAATCCAAAAAAAAACCTCTAGAAACTTGTACTGGCTGTTATACCTCGGTGATTAGTTTTTATTTTTTGCTCATTTTGATGAATGAGTAGAATTAATGGCCGCCCGCAGTCTCCGCCTTTGTCATCTGAAAATAATAATAACATATTGGACGTTGTGTACGCGATTAGGCAATGACGCTTCTGGGGAGGAGGATTATCATGATGATGATGATGATGATGAGATTTCAAATTCAACCATCTCCCATCGTATTGAAACTCTAAAAATAACAACTGGAACGAACTTTATTTTTGTCCGCGTTTTTTGTCGTGGTTCGTTTGCATTTGTCTTTCTTTTTTTTTAACAATTTTATGTTAATTTTCATGCAAATTCATTTAAACTGTAAAAAACTGTTAACGATCGCACATCCGTTCGAGTGTTGTGGTTTTTCTATTTTGCTATTTAAATAAATGCGACTTGATTTTTGAAATACCCTATAGAGCAGACATCACCAAATACCAAGTTTTTATCGCTTGTGGTGCTTGTGGGGCTTCTATTGACGCGATGCTTTTTTGCACGAGTAGATGTCAATGTCGGCCACGCTCAATAGCTAGTCTGACTGATATTGAAATAGCTTGATCGCATTATCAAATCGAATACTAATCTTTTTCATTAGAAATATTATTTAAGTATGATTCGTGGCATTTGATATTGGACAATCCGTGTTTCTTAAAAACGTAAACTATATTTTAGTTTATTTATTTATTTAGTTTATAATATTTCATTAGAAATATTATTTAAGCATGATTCATGGCATTTGATACTGGACAATCCGTGTTTCTTAAAAACGTAAACTATATTTTAGTGGAAGCGGCTAGGTCATTATTATCCACCGTATTTGCCGATTTGGAGGAATTTTGGAAGAGATTTGGCACAGTAATCGCACTACACAAAAAAATCTCCCCATATTCTATAGGGTATATTGGTTCAGTGCTGTGATGTATACTCGTACATGTACATGTATAGGTACGTTTGTACATCGTACGTTTGTATCTTTGTTCCCAATAAGCGCCTAAACTAATAAAACGATTGCTACGAAATTTTCAAAATACACATATGGCCGAAAAAATAAGTACACCTGCTTATTTTTGCTTTATATTTAATTTTAGTTACTTTAACAGAAAGTAAACATGGCGATTCCTTTCCCCATTGTTTTCATTGTGAGTTAGTTTTTTTAAGCTGCGATTTCAGTACTTGGTCAAAATAATAAATACATTGCTCAATTCTTTAATATTTTCGCAATTTGTGTAGTCTTTTTGAAAAGACTAGTTATTTTACTGTTGTTTATTTTTATTCATAACAAAATATATAGTAAAAAAAATCAGCCATGGGTCGAAAAAGTCATTGTTCTCCGGAGGAGAGAAAAATTGTTTAAGACTAAGAGAAAGTGGCCAAAGTCTTCGTTCTATAGCAGAAATTATGAATCGGTCGCTATTTTTTGTACAAAATGCTTTAAAGCCTAAAAAGCGTTTGTGTCTTCAAGAGCGATTTCAGCACAAATTGGAAATGTAATTTCATCACGAACGGTTCGTCGTAGACCACAACGGACCACACGTAGACCAGGACGGATAGCCAGAAGAGTTCCATTGCTTAGACAAAAAAAAAAGTTTAAAGGCTAGATTGGCGTTTGCAATGATGAAAAAAAAGGCGAAACATTTTTTGGAGCGATGAAACTAAAATTAATGTATTTGGAAACGACTGTGCCCGGAATGTTCGACGCCCTGAGGGTAAGGAATTTTATGTTCGCTTTATAAAGATGACGGTCAATATTATGGTCTGGGGCTGTTTCTCGTGGTATGGTGTCGGTCCGATACATCGAATTACCGACACTATGACCAGATTCCACTACAAAGATATCTCGGAAAATATGATGTTGAACTATGCTGTGGAAAGTATGCCTCTGAGATGGGCATTCCAGCAGGATAACGATCCGAAGCATATTTCTAAGTTGGTAAAAGATTGGCTCCAAGATAATAATGTTGCCCTTCTTAACTGGCCAAGTCAATTTCCGGACTTAAATCCAATCGAAAATCTTTGGGGAGAGTTGAAACAAAGAATTGGAAGGGAGGTTCTTACAAATAAGGATCAGTTGTGGAATTTTGTTCAAAAAACTTGGTATGAAACACTAGGCAGGCATGCCAAAAAGAGTCAACAAAATAATGGTGAATATACTGGCTTTTAACGAAACTCAGCCAATTTAGCAGAAAAAAACTTAATTTTTTTATTTTTTTTTTTTTTTGCTTATTTTAACTAAATATGCTTATTATTTTGTCTAATGTTTTTTGATTAATTTCTTACTCTTTGAAAAATACTAAATTTAATTTTTGTTTCTTTTTTTTTTTGTTATTGTTTTAGTATTTATTTTATTTCTGATGTTATAACAAAAGAAATTAGTACTTGTGTTTTCTTTTAATTTAATTTTCGTAGGCAAAGAGCCTTAAAAAAAATATAGGGTGTACTTTTTATTTTGACCATATGTATATTTTTATGTCGCCAGGAAAAAAATCATATGTTATAATAGCCCTTGGTTGGACAAAAGGCTGGCAACATCCGCACAAATAATAATTTTGAATGATTCAATCTACTGAACTATTAGAAGTACAAAATCGATACATACATATGTTACTGGCAGAAAGCGAAATATGTTCAGGTCGATCGTCACGAAAATTTAGTAGAATGTTACCATCAATCAAGAAATTATCGTATGTTATATTGGGTGAAGATTGGAAAAATGGATGTAACGCTGCCCACACAACTTAACATTTTGAACGGCCATATCTCATAAACTATTACAGATATAAAGATGAGATTCAGTACGTATGCTATTGATATATAAAGGAATAAATCCTAGAAGAAAGCGGTCGACGACGCGGTTTATCATTCACGGAATTATCATACGCATATTATATTGACTCAAACAACTTAACATTTTGAATAATCATATCTTATGAACTAATAGAAAAGGGAATATATCCTAGCAGGAGTCCGGGGGTAATATCGCTAGGTCAATGCACAGATTAAAATGATCATATCCCATAAACCACTGGAGATAGTAACATGAAATTTATGATATAAGCTACCAATGTGGACAGGTATACGTCCTGGACGCTGCGTGTATCCTTTGTGAAAAAATCACTGTTTTGTTATTATTATTATTCATCCCAGCCGACTAAAATCGTTTCTGGAAGCTGTATAGGTAGTTTTGTCAGCAATTTAACAAAAAGCAGACAGATTCCCCTGCCTGCGTTCACACCAACGGATCGTCAAAGCTCGGATTTAGTTAAATCAGGGTAGAACTATGTAGATAATTAATTATGTTTTGATATATTCTCCATACAGACGGGCAATCAAACTCGACTTTGTCGTTTTTACAAACCACATTTCATATTGGAGTTGCGATATATAGGTATTTAGTACATATAATATGGTTGGACCATCGAGGAACATTACATCAGTCAAAATTTTGATGTAGCTCCTATAAATATGAAATCATCAAGCTACTTACGACACCTTCCGCAATTCATGGCAATCATCCTAAGTTTTTCATACTTTGAACTTCTATCTCAAATAACTCTTCATCAACACAACCTTTAGAAGATTGTATCATACAAGTATATGTTTTTTCAATTCAAAAACCCGGCTTTTCTAGAATCCCAGGTTTCAAGTTATACAAAAACTCAAATGACTGCTTTTACGATCTACAATGAGCAAACGCGGTGCCTATTCTGACAGGAGCTTTGTCATACTCAATCGTTTGCAGCACTCTTGATGGAGTTTTCGGCCTTCACCTCTATCCGCGTATCCTTCCATTTCGAAACTCTCTCAATTATTTCAAGATTGGGGAAGGATTTCTAATTCTCTCATAAATGTTTGCAACATTCCCATGTTATCCATCTGTTTCCCCAAACGTGCCTCCTGACACCAGGTCCTTTTTTAGTATATATTTTCAACGTGTATTTTTACAGCGGTTGCAATGAATACGCAGTATGTTGCCTGATGGCTTCAGGAACATCAGGATTTAGGGACGTTGTATCGTAACAAGTGTTTCTTTCACAATGGCTTATATAATTAAAAATATCACTACCGTTGCGTATGCCAAGCTAACAAACAGTTACCTTCTTGATCAACTTTTAGAGATGGTCTTACATTTTTCGAAGTCAAGCTCTTTTAAAGTTAATTCGTATTGACTGTATTCACAAAATTTTCTTTCCATTTTAAATTTCAATTCACAGATATTTTTCAAACAATAAAAAACATTTGTTAAAACAAAATTAAATTATATCTTTCAATAAACGAAAATGCGTGTTTAGAGAAAATATATAAATTATTGAGACTTAAAAAAAATCAGGCAATATTAATTTCGTTTCCATTTGTAAAAACCAGAAAAAACGGGATATGGCTGAATTTAGAATACAGTGTGACTATAAGAATAATGCAGAAATTAAATATTATAAAATTTGTAAATAAAAATACATGTAATATCACTGAAGATAAATAACCCAACCCCTCGAGTAAAACATAAAAACATAAGTTCCAAACAGTCCAAACAGTTATCTCCCTTTTTGTATTAAAATAATGATTTACTTCTGAAGTCATGATTTTAATGTTAAATGAGTTTAAATCACTTTTTTTAGATTTATAAAGACCGGAACTGATAATAAAATTCAGTTCGTAACATTTCTGCGAAAGTAAAGATATGAGCCGGAACTAAACGACCTTTTGGTATTGTCCCTATCCTACCTATATATGAGAATAATTTTATTAAACAAAATGTAAGGAGAAATATTTTGATCAATTTGTATGCTGGGGTACAGTGTGTACAAACCTATTACATAAGAAGGTGTGTATAGTTGAGCCATCACTAATGGGTAACAACCCATGTTTTAATTCAAATACGAGGTTATCCATTTAGTGCTTGCAAAGCCGCCGGTCTTGCAAGGCTGTCAGCTATTAACTACCTGTCATCTAAAGTGTTATTTATTCAGCGAAAGCTTTGCCATTTGCGAATGTGGCAAAGAACGGGTGCCCCAAGAATGGGTAAAAATAATTAAAACTCACTACAAAAGTGGTGATTCGAACGTGGCATGTAAAAATTAAAGAAAACGTTCACAGTTTGGAAACTGGACATTTAAATACATAAAATTACAGGTATAAATCGTGAGCAATATGAAATTTTGAAATTTGGATTGGGCACAAATGTACCTCTAAATAGGAACAATAAAAATCATGAATAACCCGGAATTCGTACTTACCCTACCTAAGTCGTTTTTCCTTGAATTCTAGATGTATTCCTTGAGAAGAAGTACATACTTTTGCCTTAAATTACGTTTTGCACTCGGCTTTTTTAGACAATAATTTCTAACCTTGTCATCTAAGTATGTGAGAAAGCTTAGCATGAATAGACAATGCATGGAAGTAAGTAATGGATAAATGATCTCTACCCATTTCCCACGAACATTTGTACGAAATATGAATTATCTGTTATTTGACAATTTATTATATTGGGTTGTTCGGTTATTTCGTTAGTTTACCATACGTCACTTCTCATGACATTGAATTCCTTCAAATACTATCATAACTTCCTCCCACCTCTTTTCTAAACTGTTTACTATTGTTTACTTGTGTATATAATTATTGTTAATCCAGCTAAGGAAATAACTGAAATTATCAAAAAAATCAGTCCCTACCGTTCACGGGGTCATAAAACAGCTTGGATTTGTGAGTAATCTCGATGTGTGGGTACCTTTCTTTCTCACCGAGAGCTCACACTGTCTTGCGGACCCGTCAGAAACTATCAGAGTTTGGGTGGAAAGTTTTACCTCACCCACCGAACTCCCCAAACATCAACTCGTCCGATTATTACCTATTTCGCAGGCTGAGTAACCACTTGAATGATTTGAATTTCCATAGCGACGAGGAAGTGAAAGATCGAATTGAACGTTTTTTTTCAGAAAAACCACTCGTGTTTTATGAGAGAAGAGTTAAAAAGCTCCCAGAGAGGTGGGAAGAAGTTATTATTATTTACACTTGTAAATAAATTTCTTTTAAAACCCGAATAAACTTTCTTCGAAGCACTCGATAGATGTAAAGTACGGCAACTTTACATGAAATGGTCCCACTTCCTTAGATTTTGACATATACAATTGAAAAACGCTTCGTTTGGCGTTGCAAAAGTCTATTTTGTTAGCCGGTGTACACCATAAGGTTATCAAGAACACAAACAAAGTATGTCAAATTAGGTACGAGCTTCGCACATCCAGTGAGTGTACACGCTTGCTTCTTTAAAATCACTAAAATGACCATGCAATTTATGCTCTCCCATATCCCACTTACGGAAACACTCGCTCAGAATTTAAGAGTGCTGCCAGATAACAGGCCTATGAGTTGTCTTAAAATTTAAGTTCTACGTTGCAATAGTTTCACAACTTCATATTTTTTTTATCAGAAACGCTTATAATGAAAATGCATGAGTTGTCTTAAAATTTAAGTTCTACGTTGCAATAGTTTAACAACTTCATATTTTTTTTTTATCAGAAACGCTTATAATGAAAATGCAAAGCGGGAAACAAAATACATTTTTTAACGATTCCGAAATGACAACATACGATTTTGTTCTAAAATTAAAGACTTTGTTTTTACACTAAAAGGGTTGTTGAAAGGAGAAGGGTTTCCCAATAGAGATGGTTACTGAAAGGGGGTTTCAATAGGGACGGATGAATGTTAAAAGGGGATATAGGAGATTTCAACGAATATTCCGTTTTACTTGAAAAGTCTGTCAAAGATATCACTTGTGGGATATGACATCATTTAGATGGTTGCTGCGGTTTCACTGGGTTGTGCATTCGAGAGGTCTAATTGTCGATGACTCTAGGCAATGACACAGGTTATATTGAGTTTGAGAGCACCGATTATTTGTGGGAATATTGGCATAGATACACTATATAAGGAACCCCCAACGGGCCATGATTTTGGCAAAAAAGTTTGGATGTATGAATGAGTTTGTATTTTTTAGTCTACTAAAAGAGTAATTTCTTTATTTTAATTAATTGACTATAACTAAATGATGCAAGATAACCCACCATAATCCACAATAGGAAGCTTACAAATATTACGCCTCTCTTTGAACATCATCATAGAACAGACCACAATTACTGTTGATTTCATGCGTCATATTTTAGGTAAATATTGCAGTGAATGTTGTTGGTATTTATAAATTATGAAAAGATGTCATCACAAAACTTTCTGCGTTGTGACAATCATTATTGCGATCGACGAATAAAATATAGACATTCCGTATTTACGGCATTTGTACGTAGGGTAGGTACTGTAATGATTGAGTGAGCGAATAAATTTGCGTTTTTATTTTCATATTCAATTCATTTTGTTCATTGGCTGAGACTCACTTGTCTGTGGTGGTTCAAATTGGTTTGAACTAGAATTGTGTAGTATGAGGAAGATTCTTTTAGCTACCGTAGTTGTAGTCGATATAACTGCGATTTTAAAAAGTCCCTAACGTTTTTCTCACATGGAAATGACTTACTAATATTTTTGGTTTTGGCCATGTTAAGTAAACGAAAGGGAAAATTTTGTAAACAAAAATGTTAAATAAAGTTTGGTTCAAATTGAGAGGATTTACAAATTAATCAAGATTAGAGTAAGCCTGAAATACATTCAATTAAAATTATATTGATAATAACCGTGGGACAGCAATACATTTTTCGGGGAAATTGGTTTAAATCAATGCTAATTTAGTGGAACTGATTAGCGTGGCTATTTACTACCGCACTCAAAAATGAATTCCAAGAGCGGTCCAGTGTTATGCGCATCTTCTCCAATTCATCACACAATATTTTGATAGTGTCGCAGAAACTAGTTCCTTCTAACGGAGTGCGATTGGCTTCTTCTGCGTTCATTGTAGAAGATTTTCCATGTAGGGTTTTTTTTTTAATCCACCAGCACAACTTCTACAACAGATTAATCGGTTTATGATATAATCAAAGATAATACTCTGTACAGCAAGGTAATACTAGCTTCTGGTACGTATTGATTTTCGCTCGTCGAGAGAGGTTTATAACAACACCTGTTTAGGCTGACATAATTTACTTTTGAACGTCCACCCAGCGTTCTAAATTTATAAGTGTTCATGCCCGTAAGTATGTCACAGAAATCGCACGGTAAACTATTGTATTTACATGAAAATCAATTTGTATTTAATTAACAAAGACACAAATCACATTTACTCAAAAAAAGAACCAGTACTAAATTTGTATTGCAAATATGTTCAAAATAAGTACGAAAGATACGCCCACTAAATACTAGTACACTTTACTTAAGTTGAGTAAATTTTACTTATTTGGAGCGTACTCAGCGTAGCAGTGATTAGTTTTCCACCATTATCATTATAGCAGCTCCATTTGCCATAACCATTCTCTTTTTTTTCTTGGTGGAACTTTCGGTTTACACCTTTATGGCTTTGCCGTTTTTTGTTCCCGACCTCCCGATCATTTCATAAGTATTTCTTCTTCTGTCTACTTCTCTTTTCTTCACCTTGTATAGGTAGAGTTCCATTACAACATATTGGTGGATATTAGCTGCAGCATTGCCATGTATACAAGATCATTTTCCTTAGATGCTATATGGTATTCTTAGTTGCATCAGGGCTTGTATGACCCCTTTTTTAACGTTTTTTTTTTTTGCAGCAATAATCATTCAGTGCTCAATACATTGTTACTGACCATGAGTAAAGTAATGGTTATGGGTGTTTTGTTGTAGTAAGTGGGAGCTTGTTGAAAGCTTTTTTAAAATCCGCCGCACTGCTAAATTTCTTCTTATATAAGTGCGCTACAATTTGTTTTACTCTCTTCTCTAGAATGCAGTATTTCACTGTGCGACATGCGACATCTTTGTTTAAAAATAAAACAATTTGCGTCTCCTCTTTGTGATCACGCAAACTTATACACATTACGTGCGAATGCGCCATCATCATCAGTATTATCATTGTTATTTTCATATTATTGTTTACAGCATTTATTCATCGGATGTGTCGCATACTGTGAGATCATTTAGCGTCCATTCATGTGTAACAGACAAAATATACCCCATGACCACTAATGGGGCCAATGATTAGATCAATCTCCCTCACCTATCCGTCGAAACAGTAATTAAAATATTACGGTTTTCGCACATTTTATCACAATGATTGTAAAACAATTAACCATTTTAGAATTAGATGGTGGTGGATAAAAGCTGTACTCTCTAAAGTTGTTAGTTTTCATTTTTTAATGGCAAAAAACACCGAAAATGTTAATTATCGATTTCAGGCCGCGAGTGGAAAATAAAATAAATGAATCCCCCAAATTCGTTGTTCAAGAATTTTCTTGCTGGAGTTTTTTTTCCCATCCTCGCGGTCTGCGCAACTGCTGTATTTTCATGCGTTTGACCACTTCAATATCAACATATGCACAGCTGATGCGGCTTATGATTCATAAGTCACCTTTAAGGAGTATTTTGCTTCGAAACCAACGCCCACATCCGCTTCTTATTGTAGAAGATTTAGCTTTGTATATCAATTAAGATAGATCTACTATTTGATATAATACATTTGGATACTTTCTCGTCGAGAGAAAGTGATGTCATTAAATCACTTGCTTAGCCCATAACACGTTGCTGGTAATACTTTTTCCCCTATTTGCCAGGCACTGTCATTCATTGATGGTGCAGCCAAGGTAGAAGCATCCCAAACGAATATACTCTTGACTTGAATCTCGTTTATTGCCATATTCATTTTTGCTGACTGAGAAGGCTGCAGCAACATCGAGTGTAGCATGTGACTTTTGATAGACTACCGCTCACATAAGTAACCAACAAGAACATTTCCTATATTCAATCAGTCCCGATAAAACAGGCTTCAGACCTTCACAAAACGCACCAGACAGGGCCTTATTGGCGACGAGTAGAAGACGTATCTCACGACAGTTGCCACTTATACTTGAGTTGGTGTTTTTAACACGTTGGACAACATTCTTAGATTCCAATTGTTGTGCATGCATTCATTTAGCTAAATCGTGTTTTAGAGGTGATGCATGCCCTTTGTTAGTTTATCTTATCCTCAAATAGCTTTGTCAGCACTCGCAGCTTTATTATTCGTGAGTTGTAGTATTGTCATTCAGACCTCGTTATGGATATCCGTCTCCATGTCTCCGTCTCCTTGGATAAGAAGCAACGTGTCTCCCTTTTGTTACCATGTGATCAATCTGGCTTTTTGAGTTTTGATCCGAGGATATCCGGACTGAACTATGAACATCTTCCCTTCTTCTTTTGGCATTAAAATCTTTCAGATTAATTTTAATATGGCGGCCAAAAACAACGGTCGTATATTTCTTCTAAGCACTCCTAAAATATATCTTTGGTTTCATTGACTTCGCCATCCGACGGAGCGTACAAACGGATCAGAACGTAGCGTATGCCATATAGATCACCCAACTAAACCCTTCCCACTATAGCTGCCATCAGATAGATGTCTATTATTATTATAAGTGGTGAGTCGCTTGAGAGATAAAAGAGCCTGGTTATCCCCAAGCGAGTAATTGTCAAAGACCATTACCATCGGCAGAAGAACTACCCATTTAGGGTAGTTGACGATAGTTACTGCATCCATTCCCACATTTTCATTGCCGAAAATTATATCTTGGAAACCTGTGTTTTACCATATTCGTGGGTGAATTGAACAGATCATTCCTACATTTGTATTCTATAAAGGTTGCTTTGTGTGGTTGAGTTATGCGAAAAACAAGCACAAACAAACATGTGTCATCGAAAATAGCATTATTGTTTTCTAAAATATTCTCCATGGAGATCAATACTCTTTTTCTTTCATTTGAACTAATTCGGGAAGCGTTATTTCCATTCCGAACAAAGTAACTTCGAAACATATTTTTTAAACGCTTCTTCCCATCGATTATCTTTCAATTGTGACAGATTTAATGGTTGAACGATTAATCGTTTAACGATTGATGGCTTTGACAGTGTCAGGATTACATTACAATGCAAAAGGAAAGGAGATACGGTTGGTGATTTGTCGTAACATTCGTAACATAATTATGTTACAACTTTCCTTGCAGTGCTTACGTTTATGTTTATTATGACAATTACAGAATAAATATCAACAAAAACTGACATATTCAATTGTTGGCAGTTCAGGAATTTCCCTGATTGAGGGTCTTTTTATATTATTGCACTCGCGGAAACCGAGGGAAAGCCGTGAAGTAATAAAAATACAAACACAAAGAATGTTGAACAAATAGAAGGAGGTAAAGTAATCAACATTTTTATTATCACTTTTATTATTATCGATCGATATAATTCGTTAAAGTAAATAACGAAAGAAGTCAACATCAAGGAATGAAGCCTAATTAAAAACACCTGTCATTTTGCACTTGTTGTGCGATCTTGTTTATAGTTGGGTGGTGGCGACAGTTAACACTTCAAGCGTCGTTGATTTATGCGCATAAAGATGACCGGCCACCTGCCTATAACAGCAGATGATCGCATTTTCACCCATATTTTAATAAAACATTTCATTTATTTATTTATTTTGTTAATTTTATGTCCCAATTATTAGTATTAGTAGATAAAGCAGATCATACGGTCGATTTTACCACGGAAAAGAAAACAAAATCACATGATCGCGACATTCAGTCAAAAAAAAAAAAAATCGCGTGAATGTCACGCACAGAAGTGCTGTTGGTGTGGGTGCACGCTTGTCGTGAATAAGCCATCAACGTCGGGCTAGGAATTCATCATGCAAATGTATCCCAACCTTCCTCTAACGTCTTAAAGATCTAAGTTGATTCTACTAATTAATAACAGCAACGAAATTTGCAAACGAAAGAAATAATGTAAATTCGAATGTAGATCATAAAAACAAATATTTTGTTAGATTAGTTGATATCTACCACACGGCGCAGAGCGCGATAAAATGTCCCGCCCTGTGGACTTGGCAACAGTTATTTCATAAGTCATTATACATAAAGATGCCGTTAATTAATTTATTAGCTCATTTAACAGAGCAACGTCATGCGAAGGTATAGTACAAAATTGCTAATAGTTCAGTGTATTCTTTGGAAGATTGTAGGATGAAGAAGAATTTTTCTAATCTGGTAAGTAAAATCTAAATAATGCTGCTACTGAAAGAAAAGCAATTGTTTTCAAAATATATTGGAACACATTTTTATCATTGATTAATAAATAGGGCCGATATCGATTATATTAACTTTTCAACATCGAAAATGCATCTGATTTAATTTTTAAGCCTATCAAATATTTAATTAAAATGCTAAGTATGAGAACAAAGGAGAATGTAAACAATTTTTGCTCTTCTGCTCTTTATCTTCCTCATCATTTGCTGTTATTCGATTAAAGTTTAAAAGATCTCATTTCTTTTTTATTTCTGTCACTTTTAATGGTGAAGCAGAACAACAAACATGTCATTCATTTTCTGTCAGTGAAGGATCTCCTTCCCAGTGTTATCAACCAACAAACGGGAACAGATTTTGACCATCAAATAACGAAAAAAAAAGAATGTAGACAATATCTATTAATATTCTCAAATTCTGTTGCAGCTCTGTAGCCCTCGTCGTGCACTAAGAAACAAAAACTTTCTATTGAAAGTTGAAAAATATTTTTTAACTTCCCGTAATTAGTAATTAAATTTTCAATTGATTCAATTCTATTAAACGTATTCTACTATCATGCCAACTTAACCAATTAAATGTCTAATTGCCTAATCGTTTGAAATGATCCAATATTTCTGTTAAGTTGTTAATATATTTCGTTTATTGAGTGAATATAAGTTTTTTTACTTTGCTCAGTTGATGAGCTACGAATTCGTTAATTCGTTTTTGTCGCAGCCTGGACTACAATATTAACATACAATATGGTGTTCTGAGAGTTTTTAACGCCAAGATTGAAAGCGAAGATATTAGTGAATGGTGAAAAATTGTGTTTATGTAATAAAGCATGCAATAAAAGAATCGTCGTCTTCGCCCTGATGAGGACCATTATAATAAGACAATTTGTATATCCTCTGACCATTGTGGTAACCACATGGTTACAATTAAGGGTAAAAAAAACTAGATGGAGCATTATCATCATCGGAACAGCCACAACACACTCCAAAACAAATGAACATCTCGAGTTTGAGCTCAGTGAAAGCTCACTGAAATTGGAAAACCCTACCATACAAAGCAATGAATGCCGGAGTCCTTCTGGTAGCAATAAGTTGATAATGGGTGTGCCCCAGTTCCTAAACATGGTTTTGGTTAAACAGAAGTTAGTCCCACTATTGTAATCTAGCCTTTACTATGCCCTGTATTAAACTAAGGCAAGGCAAGTATGCATTCTATCAAGTGCATTGCGTGAAAGGTAAAAAATCCTGTTCTGCAAAACCTGATTGGGTGATATAGAAGCGGATTTAAGACTGGTAAATTGGCTCCTTAGCAGATATTCACTTAACGTCAGTCTTGAAAAATTATAATGAATTCGCTTTCCACAATCAGATTAATTACAAATTACTAGAAGCAATAACGAATTTAATATCCGTTTGTACGGTGACCTAAACTAGCATATCTCTCTACCATATTTAACAAAGACAATAATGGGGAAAACTGTATTAATCTTAACAGATGCCGTCTTTAACAAATCATGTTTTACTTGCTAACGCTGATGACACAACTGGCCGAAAGATAAAAGATGTTGCTGCAGCCTTCTCAAATACTTAAGAGGGTGTTTAGATTTAGTGATGAGACGCTCTGCAAACAAGTTCGCGAACAATTACATTTGAAGATCTTAGTTTTTAAGCCAATTCCAAAATTTTTGTGCCGAAATAGGAAGGAAGGAAGGGCGCTGGGATTATTTTTATAATTGTGGCTTATAACAGGTTTAGGTACATATCATATGATTATCATATGATTACAGGTATAAATTATGTGAACAATTTTTCAATGAAGAATTTCTATCAGCTGTGTGTTGATTACATTGACTAAATGCTCTTGCAGTTAGAACTTTTGTTTGTAACTTCAGTAGCCCTACGCTACACATAAAACTACACGCTTAGCAAAATGATCGCTTTTAAAAGCATTTTTTTTTGGCAAAAGTCTCGAGTTGTCATTTCACCGAAATTTAATATTAGCACATATTCATGGCACAAAATAATCAAATTATCACTGTTAGCTACATATGGATACAAGTGAATGAAACGAAATATTTAAATTCGATGAGATTTCAAATAAATCGCCATTGTGGGTTAAAAATGTAAATGACTTGTGCGTGAAAGTTTTAAGCATTGGGAGCTCAAGTCTGTGTCCTTCTAACATTGGAAGTAGCTGGTGAATAACTCCACAACGTCTCTTGAATGTGATACGAACAAAGAAATCTTTCTCATACAAAATGCGTTTTAAGGCTTCATAAATGCATTTGAACAAAGGAAACTTGGATATAATTAGATTTATAACCGAAGTAAGTGGCACGCAGAGTGGCAACAAGTTATTGAGACAGCTTTGAACAACGAAGTGCATATCAAAGAATGAGTTTTAAGGTTATATGATATATTACTTGCAATTGTAATCTGGTAATATTCCGATGGAGGAATTTTTGTAGGAAAGCTTTAAATTTCAACATAGTTTTGTTCAGTTTGGTAGAAGATTTTTAAAATTATTTTATTACAGTGGAAATATTGATGAAGTGCTAAATGGAATTGTATTTGTCATAGATCTTCAAAAGTGATAGGGAATTGAATATTTAAATCTATTTTTTTTTTTGTGGAAATGAGAGACTTGCACTGGAATTCTCTCTAACGTTTTTAAGGACAACATTTTTCATCATCTCCATAATTAAAAAGTTTATGAGCAATTTAGAAAGATCTCGAATTGGAGATTTTATGTGCCGAAAATTGTTAGCATACAATTTAGTATTAGAATTTATTTAAAAATATACGGTAATCCCAGCATGTCTTCGTTAGTCAGGCGCCACTTCATACGCTCCAGGTTATTTAAACAAAATCAGAAACTATCGCATTCTATGAAGGGTATTCACACAGATGTCGATGTTACAACTACAGTCAATTAATAACTGACGATAATATTTTTAGAAAAATAACGTGACTTTTCTTTAGCTTGTTCCATGTAATTGGTGTAATCATATAAATTACTTACTAAGATTAAATTCAAAATTATTCACTACTTTATGCAACTGTTTTGTCTCAAACTCTCTCATGTGAAATATAAACTATACAATACTTATTAAACTTACACAATAGAAAGGGGAGGAGTACCGTACCACGTCTCGTCTGACGGGATTTGTGGAAAATATTGCAATGGGGGAAACGTCCCCTGTCTATCGTAATCCGTGCAAAAAATTTAATTGACTCAGTCTGTAGCCTATAATTACAATATTACGAGACTATATCACGTGTATTCCACACTATGTTATGATAATTCCAGCAGAGATCAAACTATTATAAATCAGATATATATAAATAGGTGAGCGAAACAATAACAATAAACATTCCGTTTCAAAAATATATTCCGGGCCCAAGCTGACGTTGATGTAGTTATCGGAATTGCAATAATGGCATTAAATTATTGTGAAATTCGTCAGCGGTGTTGATTTATTTATATTTTAAATTCTCGTTTAATGACAACAACTGCGGATCAACAAAAACATAGCGCCTTCCCGGGGGACTGGATGAAGCTGCTGCTTCTCCTCCTCGAGATAGGGTGGTGGGAGATACCCGATAATGCCGGCGGCCGTTTGTTTCTTAATCAAAAAACGCAATTTCATTCATTACAATCGTTTACTTATTTATATTTTTCTCGTTTCATCTGAGAAAAATATCAAAACACATCGTGCAAAATATGCGTCATTTAAGTAGAAAAAAAAACAAACCTACGGAGATAATTACGCTCATTGCTACTATTACTGCTACAACTGGGCAGTAGAACATCAACAACCGTAGAAGCAATTAAATGTTATGTTAATCGTTAACTAACTAAAATATGTGTTTACTTTTTAATGATTACGACAGCAGCCGCCATCAGACATCCCAGTTATAATCGATCGGAGGGATGGGATACGTTTCTAGTTTGTCTGTTTGTTACCTAAGTTAATATTAATATCAGAACGATATATCTTATTCAGAAAGCTGTTTAAACAAATGTTGAACAGTTTACGTTCGTGAATGCCCGCATATGTTATATCTATTAAGCTTCTCTTATCTGTTGTTCCGTTCATTTTTGAGGTCTTTCGTCATACACAATGTAAACATACGAGGGTCATTCGAAAATATTTCATCAAGTCAGCTGAAAGGGTCCTGCATCTTAGAGCAATTGATAATAGGAAGGAACAATATCTGGTGAACACGGCGGGTGGTGCAAATCTTCCCAATTGGGAGTATCTTAGTATGTTTTAACCGCTGCGGTGTGGACGAGCATTATAATAGAATGGATAGAATAGTGGCAATAGTGTCATCAATTGTGGTTTCGTTCAGACTGAGCAATTCAAGTTGATATCAACAAATACACAACATGTTCGTTGTTGATGTTAAAGCATAGCCACGTGCTCGCATTGATTTTCCTTTGTTTAAGCTGTCGTGGTGTAGCCATTTTCCACCACCGGTGACTACATGATGTAAAAAACCCTCCGTTAGTGCCTGACAATCACCATTTCAAAATCGACGTACAACAGTTCGATGTGTCAATCCATAGGGAAACCAATTTTCTTCCTTTTGAATCATTTTGAATCTCAACGATATTAAACGATATGAAATTGCTAGTTGAGCCATGGAATGACAATTTAACTGCAAGTTCTTGTGATAAGTAAGAATTTTCCTTCAATAATGATTCCAATTCCAAGTCTTCGTAAACTTCCGGTCTTCCGTTACGTTCAAGACAACTTTTGTCTTATAAAGGAATCTCACCATGTTTTTACATATAATCGATGGGCCTTAGCTGCAGATTTTTTCAAATTAAAGAAGTAAATCAAAAATTCCCAGATATGACAAATATCCGTCTCAAAACCCGACATTTTCCTATGAAAACAAAGAAAGCATGATACTGATGCTAAATCGTTATTATTTCAGTTTCAGTCAGATATTCAACCTTCCAATATAATATCTTACATCTGACAATTTCAAACAAAACTTAGTGGTGGAGTCATGTCTTGTAAAACGACAAAGGCTAATTATTTGTATTCCCAATATTCTACCGATATTAATAACAAAATGTTCCTAATGTCTTTTTTCTGAACATCATTTTGCACTTTGCCAATACCTGCTATAATTTTACAAAATCAATTCATGTTTTCCCAGTTTCAATTGAGATTTTCTTAATGGTCGGTTAAAATGATGTAGGTGGATCATCTGGAACCCATAAAATAAAAAATTGTAAGGGCCAGCTGCTCTCTAAAGTCTGGCAACATTGCCAACGATGTTATTCTGGCGGGAAAAAACTCATTAAACAGTTTTCATGGTTAAGCGGAACTGCCACTTTACTATATAAGGTGAACGCTTTACAATCTCATAAAATCTCATTTTGTAAAAATTTAATTCCCAGTCAACTTGAACGAAACTTTAGTAAAATAATAAGGTATATTTTATTGTAATTTCCGCCAAAAGCCTTCTCAAGACAATGAATGTTTTAACGCAAACGATAACATTTACATGATTATTTCTTTAAATAAAACCGTATAATTTCCATAATACAAAATCAACCTTAGAATTAATATTTTCTATTATAATTTATTTAAACCAAAAACAACAAAAACGACATTGCCAATAGCGAAATTAACTAAAACACAATTCATTGATAAATCTCAAGTGGAATAATCGTTTTATGATCAGAAAACCCAATGAATTGGCAAATTCCCACCTTATAAACGTTATTTACAACAACGACACCGATAAGTGTGCTTATAAACCCACATTTATGAATTTATAAAGGAAACGATAGAAAATTGGGCATAACTTCCCAAAAAGTTCACACAGTAATTGCAAAAAGAAAAAAAATAAATTTGATTACATTAAGCAGATGAGTTTGTTCGATGGCCTGTAAACAAACCTCTTCACAAAAATATTGTTGCGATTTAGAAACATAACAAAGTTGAAAGATAATTTTATTGATTTTATAATATTCCCACACATTATAGAGAAATGACCGCATCAAGTACTTTATAAGTACTGTAAATATTTTTTTTTTTTTAATGTAAAGCATACTTTAAGGATTGCGCGCTAATGCACTTAAATTCTTCTAATGCACCATTAAATCCTGTTTTAGCTAATATTTGATTGTCATTACAATTTTAGTTTTTGAAATTCAAGTATACCAAGTCACACCACGTATTGGCGTCATTCAAGAATGTTCTTTGTTTGTTGTTTTAAAAGCATTTACCAGCTGTGTTTTAAGCTATTAGTATTGTTTACGAGTAATAATACTGAATAAATACACGTAATAATACTGAATACCAAAGTAAAGCACTCAAAATTTTGGTATGAAAATAAAAAAGACGACACAACTACGTCGCTCGCTGTCTGTAATTGAATGTTGAATGGTAAATAGAATAGGAAATTAAATATTTATCAAGGGCCAGGAACATTTTTATTAAAAAATTCCACATTAATGCATAATACATAACTTTGCAAATAAATCAGCATTTTTGTGTCATGTATATTTTTTAGCTTTCAAAATTGTAACCTAAAAGAGATGTTAAGAAACTGTTGACGCTGATATTACTAAGTGCTAGAGAATGCTAGACAAGACATATGTCGTCATGCCCTGTTAGATAAAGTGTTTCCGCAAAGTTGAGAAAGACATTTTTGTCCCAATGCTCTTGTACCGACAAATAAACAATTAAAATTTCAATTCAAACCTTGCTTATCGAATTCAATTCCAAAAATTCATTTTTTTCAATTTAATTTAATTCAAAGAATGTAATGTCAAACAACAAAATTGATTTATTTTATTATTTATATATTTTATTGGTACAAATAAATCCCACCATTGCCAGTAAGTTATGCATAGATAGAGGCCATGTTATAAGTTTGGAAATCTGACAACACCATTGCCGTAATATGTATTTAAACGATTTTCAGCATCACATATTTGTTGTTTTGGGGAAACGCCAAGTTCTGAATCGAATAAACGTCATATGCGTAAACTTTTGGTCTACTTCCGTGAATTGAAGGAATCTGTAGCTGAGGCGTATCGGTTGCTTATACAGGGTGGGCCATAAGTGTGGTGGTGGTTTAAATCTTCAATTTCTCGGTAACGCGCGGCACGGGGTGGCGGGGGGATATGTTGTTCGCTGCGCCGCTTCCTGGAGTGCAGCGTGCATTTTTCGTCCGAGCGTATTACGAAAACAATAAGTCAGTGATTACTGCACGACGTTTGTATCGGCATGAACACGGTTTACACGATTTAAGTGAAGTTCCAAGCGCCAATGTGATACGAAAATGGATCAGAATATTCGAAACAACGGGCTCAACAGTACCAATTACGGTTCGTGGTCGCCCAGTTTCTGCAAGATCAGCCGACATTGTGGAGCGTGTTCGTGTTTCAGTTCAGCGAAATCCGCAACAGTCAACACGTAAGAGAAGTCAGTCTTTGGATGTCAAAAGAACAACTTTACGACGAATTTTGAAACGTGATTTGCATTTGAAGGCTTATAAGATTCAGATAGTCCAAGAATTAAAACCCGATGATGCCAACTTTGTTTTTCCTCGAAAACTCATTTCGAAAAGGGGGGATATTGAATGGCTCCCACGTAGCCCCGATCTCTCTCCATGCGATTATTTTCAATGGGGCTACCTCAAATCGGTAGTCTACGACAATAATCCGACCAATTTAGAGCAGTTGAAGAGGAACATTATTCAGGAAAGTAACAAAATACCGAGAACAACTTTTCAACTAGTTTTCCAAAATTTGCGACTTCGGCTCCAAGAGTGTCAAGCAGCCGTGGGAAGCCATTTGGACAACATTATTTTTAAGTCTTAAAAATTCCCCATGCTTCTACTTTTTAAAAATACAAATATATTTTTTTTATGTTTCGTAGTTTTTTTTAATTGAATATTTAAACCGCCAACACCCTTATGGCCCACCCTGTAGAAGCATATCGCGAAGCAACTTTAGTTGTTTCAAAAGTTTAAGAACGGTAAATTTGACGCCGAAGACAAACAACGCGAAATTGGAATCATTATTATAATTTATAAACTCGCACATATTTTTATATATATTATATATTTTATTACATATAGGGTTATTTATTTAGTGGTTTCGAAGTTGCCGATCTGACAAAACTGTTAAATACCTGCCATCTGAAGTGTTTATGTTTGCCATTTATGAATCATTTAACAACCAAAGAACGTGTAAAAATATTTATTATAATAATTAATGGTAATTCAAACGTGGGCCTTTAATCGAACTAAATTTTCTTCAGCGATAAGGCTCATTTGTCACTCTACAATAACGCAAAAAAAGGGGAAATCATGAGAACCACGCCGACACCCAAACCGAATATTTATGAAAAAACTCACATTTTATATTTGGTGGAAGCAACTTGGCGTCGTTTATTATTAGTTACTCAAATCAGACGAAACTATTAGTGGGGCTCTCTGCTTACCACAATCGATAAGATTGAGCCGACCACTCAAGGAAAAATGCGTCCACTACTACTTAAACGCGATAAAATTATTCCACAATAGATGGAGCTTTCTGCCGACGCGGTATTCGTATGCTGAAAGAAAAGTGGGAAAAAGGTGCGGCTAGCGATGGACAATATTTTGAATAACACAATAAATGAGTAATAACCAACTCAATTTACGACAAATGACCAATTTTCCCCAAAAACGATCAAGACTTATTTATACTCCCAATTTATATGCTGGTGGAATTCATTTCTTAGATCGCTTTTAGTAAGTCGGGTAATCTTCTTGCATTGTCAGTTTCTGCACAGCATCAAAACTTTCCAGCACAACAGAGGTTTTTGAATGATCCTCACGAAAGAGATAACGAATTTTTTGCCTAGGGCACATTTTTCAAGTCGCTATGAACAAAACAACCTTTCGAATGGAAGTGACAGTAAGTAACTAACAACACTAAGAATAGGCAATGGCGAGGCAAACAATAAAAAATGTTAAAAATGGTCGTAAATTTTTAAAAGAGGAGAACGTTTTTCTCAGCTAGAATTAATGTCTCCTTCTCTTGTTGTATATTCAAATAAGTTCATAAAGGCACAGCAATTGAGCTTAAAAATATAGTATTTTAACGCATTTATGAGAACTTTACTTCAATAGTTCGCTGTGGACATGAAATTAACTAATGTTACACATTGGAGGAACAAATTTAAAAATTTTAAAGAAAAATGCGATAAGCAATACCTTCTTTGACTCCAATGTCAGTCTACTTCATTTTCAGTTAAACTTTTAATTTTAATTTATTTATTCAGGATTGTAATTTTAAACCTTAAGGCCGATTTGTTTGAATTACAATATTACAACGTATCTTCACCATAATTCAATAACAAATAAAAAAGCTTATGTATCTTAATAGCAGAAAAATATGATTTACAACACTTATTAGAATTTTTCACTATGTATGTTTTTCGTCCTAAAATACGGAATTATAACTTTAATTGGAATTTAAAGCTTCTCGATAATATAACGCAAACTTTAATTACAGATTAAATGGTAAAAATTAGTAACTTCAAGTAATTTTTTTAAGATTTACTTAACTAAGTAATTGAGATGCTACACAAGTAATGGCTCAAAAAAAAAAAAACAAAAAAAAAATGAAAAGGAAGAAAAAATAATAAGTTTAGCGATAATCATTTCCCCGTTCAGAATGAAAAGAAAGGTGGACAGCAAACTACCTGACGGCAATATCAAAGAAAAAAAGGGGTCAAGCGGATAATAATAGATGAGGAATATCATTAAAATACGCAAGAAGTCTCTTCTTGTAAGTGTTTCAGGAAAAAGAAAAAAATTTTAATGTGTTTGGAAGGGTTTTAAACTGCCTGGCTACTCTTACTTGAAAAGGTCTGCTCATATAATATTTTGTGTTATGAATAATCAATTGATTAGTGCGAATTGATCGAGTGAATTTAAATAATTCTACAAGAAACAGCGGTGATTGATTTTTGATAAAATTAAAAAACAAAAGCAATGAACGAATAACTATAAAATTACGAAAAGGACAACATAGAAATTGCATCACAAACGGAGACACGTGCACAATTCGACAAAGACAGAACAGATAACGTATAGCACGATTGAAGGACAACTGGATTTTCGTTACATTGCTTTTAACTGTACCGGCATATATTTCGATACAATAATTTATATGCGACATTATTAAACTATGTACTACTTTTCGCTTAACATGAAGCGGAATTATTAAATCGGAATTTTGTAACCGCCGAAGGGTCATATCCACGCGCGAAACTACTCTATCAGTATGCAAATCAAATGAGAGCTTATCGTCAATTATAACGCCCAAACATTCAATATTGCGCACAAATTCAATAGCTACCCCATTGGAAGGCAAATTCAATTCACATTGGATGGAAAGCAAACAACACTGCTTTTGTCTTAGACGGATTCACTTTAAGTTTATTTGAGGACATCCACACAGACATACATTGGAATACATCCTCAATTTTTGCTTGAATAACGTCATTATTGTGATAACTTCCATTGAAAACCAGCTAAACATCATCAGCATACGCAAAGCATAAACAATTATCCAACTTACTAAACAGATCATTTAGGTACAAAATGAAAAGCATAGGTCCAAGTACTGAACCTTGCGGGACACCTCTTCTGACAGGCACTACGTTCGACGTCACACCATTAAGACACACGCATTGCATCCTATCACATAAATATGAATACATAAGTTTGCACGCATTTCACCCAAAGCCATATAATTGCGAAAGCTTGTTTATTAGACTGACGTGATCGACTCTGTCAAAGGCTTTTTCTAAATCTAGAGAGATTAGAATACTAAAACTGTGGTTATTAACTTTGGCTCATATAAATTCTGTTAGACCCGTCAGCAACATGGAAGTACTACGTCCACGCCTAAATTCACACTGCCCATCATTTAGTAGTTTATTTTCTTCGATGTATTGCGAAATTTGGTGTTTCAGAATTTATTCTACTACTTTGTATTTGTATTTGTATTATCTTTGACCGAAGGAAAACTTATATTATTATCATTTAATTTCAACAAGCCTAAAAACAATTTAGCAACTCTTTCACTAAACTGTTTTACCAACAATACGAGTATAGTAACATTTTTACTGCCAAAATGGATGTGTTCTTTTTGAAATTCATTGTTATATTACTTATATTATTCATTGTTATATTATTATTATATTATAATGATGGTCTTTTGCCGTTTTTCTTTAAAATCGTCATTTCAATGAGTTTGCAAATTATCATCTTTTAGATGTTGTTTGCAATAATGACGTCTATAAAGTTATAGCTTAATAAAGATTAGCTCACAACGACTGTCACAAGGAAATGATAACAAAAAAGACGACTTAAATTCACACATTTGACGACATGGATTCATATAAAAGAAAGTTCAATGTATGGACTGTACACAAAACTTTGAATAAAGATTATGCTTAGATTTAGTAACATTTGCAAAGCTAAATGTAATATTTTGGATTTTTAATTATCGCAGTTGCTTTAAATTTGAAAAGTAATTGCTCAACAAATGAATCTTAGAAAAACTGAGTATGCTTAACCGTAAAAACACTTATCTACACAAATGTGGAACACCAATGTTTTCTAATACACTAGTAAATCCCACTGTAGCTAATTATCATTAACATTAAAACATTAACATTTTTGGTTATTGAAATTGAAGTATTTTCGCATACAATGAATTGGCGTGATTGAAAAATGTACACTGTTTGTCGTTCTGAAAGCATTCACCAGACGCGTTTTAAGCTATATGAAACCAAAGCAAAGCAGCTCTACGTTTTAATAGAGCACAAATACAAAATTTGTCCACAATTATGACGCTACCTATAATTGAACGTTAACCAATAATTAGAATGTGAATTCTTCTAATGAGTGGTCCCAGAAGTAGTTTCACGGAGTAAAAAACCCCGCGCCAAGGTAAACGCATACCTTTGTAAAGAAATCAGCAGTCTCATGAATATTAATATAAGTAGCAGTATTTAGAACAAGTTGGCAAAAGGCCATTGACGTAACATCTAGAAAACTTGCAAACACAGTCTGCGTTGCTAAGCACGTCTCTCAAGATGTTATTACTTATAAAGATAAAAATATTTGATTTTAATTTTGGATCCAATATTAATAAATAAATATTTTTGTTGTTTTTTTTTATTTATTTCAAATATAACAATATTTCTTCCGTGTTATTCTTGCGGAGCAAGTTCCATATAGCTGACCATAAGATTAACGCGGATATTCTTACATTAATTAATGGCATTTTCTTTTCTAGCAAAAAGTGCAACATTTTTTCTGCTTTCTGTCCGAAAAACTAATTTTTATTTTCGTTTCTTCGAAATAATGCTACTCTTCGATAGAGTTTCATGTCTTTATCTAAAAACGTCGTCCCTGACAGTGAAAAAATACTGCATTTCTTTACCCCCGGTAAATCATGGGGTGAGAACGTTGCCCGGAAATTGTATTTTTTTCGCTTATGGCCATTTATTTTCTAAAGAATAAAATGATGTATTGCTGAAAGCGACCCAGTTGTAGTACGGAAATAATATGAAAAAAATTCTATTTTATTATTTGCATATGAAAACACAAAAGTTAAGGAAAAGCGTCTATTTTACCAAACCAAACGTCAATACAGGATCTATGTGTTCTCTAACTCTGGGTGAATACGAAGCGAATGTCCATTTCTTTAAGCTTTCACACAATGTGTAAACACATTTAATTTGAACATTCAAACCAATGTCAATGTCTGAATATTTGGGACAACTTTGTTACTTTGTAGAGGAGGAAAAAATGCACCACCTTCTTACTCGGAGAATCGAACATTATCAGTGCATTCAAAAGCGGTCGAGGTGTGATGGAAGATTTTCCTTGCTGTGGTCGGCCACCAACATCTTCAACTGAATCTAACATCGACGAAATGAAGAAAATGGTGACTAAAAATCATGATCTAAGCTTGAGAGAGAAGACGCTGTGCATTCTGTAACTTTCTGAACTTTTGCGAACAAATCTGCATCTCAATTACTTAGTTAATTAAATCTTACAAAAATTATTTGGAGTTATTAATTTTTACCATTTAATCTGTTATTAATTTTTTCGTTATGGAGTAGCTGTAGATTCCAACTAAAGTTATAACTCCGTATTTTAGGACGAAAAACGAAAAAATTCTAATAAGTGAAGTAGATCCTCATGTTGTAAATCATATTTTTCTGCTATTAAGATACATAAACTTTTTTATAACATTAGTATTGTAAAGTTGTATACCGCATTTGTTATTGAATTATGGAGAAGATACGTTGTAATATTGAAATTTAATCAAATCGGCCTTAAGGCTTAAAATTACAACCCTGAGAAAAAAAATTGTAGCATTTTGCACGTTTATGGGGGTATGACACGCATTGGCGATGGATTAGTCCCGAAATACCTTCCTTTTTTTCCTCAAAAACTCAGTCGTTAGCCATTTCCAAAGTCCAAAAGTCAAGGTAATGTTTGTTGTTTCCTTTCATCATCGCGGTACTGTGTATTCGGAACTCTTGTCAGAATGCAGTTAAGGTTATGCGGCGATTAAGGGAGGAAATTCGTCGAAAAAGTCCAGATTTGTATAGACAAAACTGATCAACTCAAATTACCACTTTAAGCCACATGCCTTCAAGCAATGCAAGACATAAGAATATTCATGTTGAGAACTCAAGCCGGAAAATGCGTTTGAAAAAGGCTTCAATGATTGAATTATTCGTTGGTATAAGTGTATTGTTTCGGAAGAGGATTGCTTTGTAAACAGTACAATAAATTTGAATGAATTATAAATGTTTTGTGTTTCATTAGCCAATTCCCGGAACTTTTTGTGATAGAATATATATTTCGCGATTCTTTGACATACGATTAGAAACTTTTCACGCATATAGAACGAATGAAAATAAAAAAATTGTATTAAAATCAGTTTTTATTTCCGAAAAATTCCATTATATACATATATGTAATATAAATATATGTATTTTGAAATCGCGTGAAACTGCATTTCAACCTGTCTCCTAAATTTTTTGCTGAACTACAACTAATTTCACAGACAATGCAATTGAAACCTCCGGCTACATGAACATTGGAGGGACGATGACCTACTTACAACCTGTAATCGGATGTTTTATGCGAAAATTTACTTTTGTCAAGCTCTGCAAATTTCGCTATTAAATATTCATTTATATGTTAAACCAGACGTTAAAGCGTTACACACACTTGCGGTTTTATATTGCAAGTGAAAATGAAATTTAGCACAAAAAAGCCAGCCAGGAAAACATTATTTTTGCCAAAGTAAAAAAAGTTTATAATTGTACTTACCCCTAAAATTAAATGAACCCATAACATTTCCATTCGAGAATGCCTCCAGTAGGGGAGGGGGAGGAGGAGGGGGCAACATTATTGCCGAAGCCGCCACATTACTGTTGCTGTGAGCAACCATGTTGCTTAGAACATTGTTGACATTTGGATTGATATTACAAAAATCCGGATCATCAGCATCGAAAAGTACACCATCCTCCCACTCGGAAACAATATCTGACGAGGTGACAGGACGAGTTTTCATATTACACGTCGAACTGAAAATAAAAAAAGGAAATATGAAAGGTTAATATATTGCTGGTCTCCACACTGAAGTTTTAGTTAAATATGGATCGGTAGCCTTTTGACCTTCTGATTGCATGTCGCCACCACAATTGCTGCAATTGGGTTGCACTTAATTGGCATTTTAAAGGTCACCATCCCCCGCTTAAAGTGAAAAAATTAACAATAATAACTTGGAACAACTGTCGCGAACTCCATTACATATCAATAGTTTCCGTTAGTGCCATGATGCATGCAAACTAATGTCACCTGAAATGCAACGCAGGCGCTGTAAAATCTCTGCAATATAAAAGCGAACATAGTGATTCAACAGCGGTAAACAACTGCTTGTAAAATCAATATCTTTCCACTCCACCAATTGTTGCTTTGCAGTTTTTCTACATTGCTCTTCATCCAATTTTCGATGTCGGTCATGGCTAAAGCTTTTGTACCGGGTAGTTAGAATGGAATGCATATGGCTATGACAGATTGTTTGTTTCGCAAGTTGTGTAAGAAAAAAAAAACGAATAATTATTTTATGTCCATGAAATTAATCAAGTGGGTCATTTGAAAATATTCTAATTTATAAGTACAAGTTGTGCTTAATATCAGAGACATTTTAAATTGGGCTAACCAAAATATGAAATGAAATTGAGGCAAAAGCACTTGATATTTCAAATTGTTTCATCATCAATTTTGGCTTAACTAAATAGTACAATAGATACGCAGCTGAAGTGAGTAAGCGACAGACGAAGTCACAAATTAATTCAGCCAGTGAATACATCAATAAATCCTCAACGATATTTCCCAAATAAGAATAGTTTAGGAAAACGTTGCTAGAATACTTCCTAAGGCTGTACAAGCGTTACCAAAACGTAAAGTTTTAACCAACCCAAGGCGAGATCCTAAAAAGATAACTACGATCCGGCTTGGCCGATGACTAAGCTTTGGATAAATAAATATTAGTGTTATACAAATGGCCAAGCAAACACTGCTCATGCACCTGGTAACATTTTATACCAAAATTGTAAGAAAGGGCTTCGCCTGCAAACTTTTTTGGAAAGTTTACCAATTAAGATCGTTGAAATGTTGCATATGCTCAAGAAATTTTTCGCAGAATTTGTCTGACACCAACCGCTTTCAATTTCGCTATTTTGTTGAAAATCCTACAATGAGAATAATGTATTGAATTCTTATAGGGAAATATAAAAATTACTTCAAACAACGCCTTCAACATTTGTTAACAAATATTAAACGGTTTAAATTTGGATACAAATTGTTGTTATTTGAACCAATTGTTTCAAATATTAGCCACAACTGATTCAAGAAATAATATATGTATATTGTTTTTAAAAAGTGTCAAAGAAACTGACAAGGTTGCAAAGCAGAAGTTTAAGTTAGGAAGTAGGGAATTTTAATTTTCAACTCAAAATTAATAGTGCCAAAACGATTTAGTAATGGCAATGGTTATTTTGAATAGGCCAATTACAATTAGCGCTGTTTCATTACATCTATTAACTATAATGGAATAATCTGTATTTGATGTAGTAATTGCTATTGACTAGAGTTAATCATAGCTGTACCGCTACACCGCTTTTAAATAATGGTAAGAAAATCATCAACAAATTCATTCAAACAACGAAATAATCCCATGTGTAGTAATATCCTTGGAAATATTTATAGATTTTTGTGCGTTTTTAGTAATACTACTTTTAGTATAGTTATTAACTGCCTACTTTCTCCGTTTAATGATGATCTGAATTGGTCGTTTCGTTAATGTTAAAAAACATTGTTAATGTTAAAAAAATGTCGTCCAGTTTTCCATTTTAGTGCGTTATGTGACCCTCTGACAATCTAACATTTAACGAATGCTTAGGCATATGTCGGCAGAAGCCAAGTATATAAAATTAGAAACTCCATAAAGGATATCTTTTTGGGGTTGGCAAACAAAATACCAAAAAAAAAAAAAAATGCTGCGTTGTATAAACTCCCAGATTGGTGTTGTTTATTCGAACGGCATCTTGCCTACAATATAAAACATGAAGTCAGATAAACTCGAGTTGAGACTACTACTGCCTACGCTTATTCTATAGTACTCCTCTTTGTCCAATACATTATTTTATCCGGAAATCTTTAATAGGGTTGTCATATCTTGAACATTTTCTTACATTATTTTGCAATAACTTAACAGAAAGAGCGTGAAACATCAAATGGAAGTAAGGACGAAATACTTTTAAAAAGAGGGAAGCTGGGAATTAATTTTTGGCACATTTTTCCTTCTTAAATTAAACTTAGAATTCTTTGTACTGTGGTATGCTTTCTGTCAACAAAAAAATCCATCCCAATATACAATTTTCATTACTATGAGTTTGCCTATGTAAAAGTTACCCGTTTTCGTCTTTGACAATTATGTAGGCATTATAATGTGGGAGTCGGCATAAAAACAAACCTTAATGGATAACTTCATATTTTGATATCTCCAAATTACAGCAACATTAAATCGAAGAAAAATTGGAGAATATGATTCCGAGTTCAATCCGCGATAAGCCACCTGTCATTGTTCGAGCGCCGGTCACCTTTGCTTGATAAACTCATCGAGTAGTCGAGTAATCGACAGATCTAGTAAATCCCTCTTAAATTGTGACGAAGTCGAAAACTTTCGCATATCTCATTCATGGAATGTAGGGGATTTTGTTTTTTTTTAATATTGAAATAAGTATGAGATATTTGTATCCACTAAGACGTCGTGTTCATATAACATGTTAACATGTTATGTTAAAAATATCTTGGGCTGTAGTTTTAAAAATTCTTTTTTGTCTTTAATAATCATATCATCTATATTAATATATTGTATTTTTATAAATTTAATATTATTGAGCAGATTAAATATAATATATGAATTGTTGCATTTTGCAATTATTAGATAATTGGCCGGAAGGCTCTAAATTACAAACCAAATAAATAAATACAAAAAAAAAAAAAATAAAATAAAATAATAAATATATACAAATATAATATTTATAGTACGTTTGTTGCTTTTGGTGATAAAATTACTACAGCAAATCTCTTAAATGAATAATTTGGAAAAATATCATATTAAATAAAAATTTTAAGCTTCGGAAACGAGCGAGGGGAAAGTTCTGAATTGGTGAAAAACCAACCTTGAAATCGAACGCGCCTCTAGAAAATTAAAACCAATAAGGAATGGAAGGAACCATCCTAACTCGTACAATTTTTTTCAAGGAACCTAATTTTGGGCGTATTTGCTGAAACATACCGAAAATGCCCATTCTTAGGTTTCGACCCAACAACTAATTTGGCGAGAGGCCGATGCAACGCCTACACCCACCTTCATTGTTTGTTCTAACAATTACACTTTTTATAACTGAATGATGTGTGAATATGAATGATGGCAATTCCAGCTCTCAAACTTTATAAGAGGTCGTCCTTACTGTGATTGTAATTATCGAACCATTATGAAGAAATACGAATTTTCACTAGAAAGAATTTTCACACAAAGACGACATGTTCTGCATGGGGAGAGAAAGTTCTTGTCACGCCCACTTATGTGTCACTGTTGCCTCCCACTTATACGCCGCTATGTATTGCAAATTAGCTCAAATTTACCTAAGGGGGAGGATGTTTCTCATACAGGCAATAAATAAATAAATGAAATTTCTTTAATGCTGATTTTTTTAAAAACAGTATGCGGTGGTATTTGATGGATTCGGAAAAGAATTTAATTATTGAATAACACCAAAAAAATGGCAAGTCTGTGTATTAAAAATGACGCATCGTCCATGACACCGTGCAGCAGGCAGTTCATGTACATGAAATTCATCGTGTTGAGTGTATAAGGTCCGACCGGCGCCAACATATGGCGCCTGACAAACTTTGCGCCCGTTCAGTTTTTACAGAGGTGTGTTTATCTCCTAATAGACCGATTTGACACAACCTCGAACTTAACCTGCCTTAACTACGAGACGTTTCAATATTTTGTGTCCTAATAAAAAACGAGCCTTACTACTATTTATGGCTATTTTGGTTAAATTAATTAAATTAAAATACTGAACATTTGGCAATTTTCGCAAAAAGGTATAAATTACAGCACATAGTTTTAGATCTTTTTGACGATTTGTTCATTAAGCCGCACTTTCGAAAGTGGGACAAAAAAAGGTCTCATCAGTTTCAAATGCATCAGCAGCATCACCTATAAAAAAGTAGTACAAGGGCTAACAAGACTTTGGAAACAAAACCTGCGGCAATACAAAAGATGTGCACGGGATAAGAAACAACTCAGCGGGGAGGGTTGCGGAAACAACATGCGTACAAAGAAGCACTTTTCTTGCAGGAATGGGCGAGCGAATGTGTGCACAGACATTAAATAGATGACAAGACGATGACGATGACAGCAAATTGTAAAATATGATGTCAATGTTAGATTTTACATATTCGGCTGCATGAACTTACATTAGGGAGTATTCAGCGAAATAGAATTTTCTGTTATTTACAACGATCGAAAGTTTACTTAATATGCAGAATAACTTTGTTTTTGATAAATACTAAAACGCGGCTCACAGATGTTTTTACATGCAAACCGTAAGATGCGAGCGAGTACACGAATCACACACACGCATAGAGACAGCTCACAGCACCAGAAATACAAAAATGTACAAATCCACGCACGGATATGAATCGCAGAAAAGGTTTTCTTTTTTGCCGAGGAAAATTTCACAATTTGTAATTCAGAATTAGAAAAAAGTTTGGATTTGAATTTAGAAATATTGCAATTTGTAAACGTTTGTAGCACAAAACTCTGTTCTTACTTCACCAAAAACACAAACTAAAGTTTCGAGCCTCTTTCGAGAATGCGGTATTGTGTCGCCGTCATTACATCCGTGCCGTCTTTACAACGCCGCCAACAAAAGCAATTAACGCTGTAATACCTGACTTTAGAGAGAATGACAAAATAACAAATTGATCTGTCAGATTTAGCCACAATAGATAAACGTATGCCTACATTTTCCTACTACACATTTGCCACAGATAAACATTTAAAATAAAAAAGTGTCTTTATGTATACGTTTCATAGGAAAAGTGTGTTTATAGACAAATTTCTGTGCATATATTAAACATTACATTATTTCACTTTAACGTGTAATAGTGACAGTGTAGTATAGTAACAGTGATTGAATGATGCCCTATAAGCGTTTTAGAAACGAATTTTAAACGTGCCAGTATAAAAAAAGTTAACATTTTCAATAATTTATTTATTAGTCAGAAAGCATATATGCAAGAGACCGTCCAGCTGTGAGCGGGAATTACTTCATTATTATACTGGCGAAACCCTAAAACCTTTAATAATTTATTTGTTAGTTAGAAAGAATATGTGCGAGAGACCGCCCGGTTGTGAGTGGGAAGTATAAAAAAATTAAATTATTAAACTGGGGAGATGTTGTAAAAAAATTTTTTCACGTACAAAAAAATCTAAAAAACAGTATGTCTCTAATTGGAAAATTATAATTTGTCGGCATTAAAGCCAAATCCAAATAATTAATATTTGTCACTGTCTTTGTGCGTTTATTGCTTAACCGTTCATACAATTTCAATTCACTTTTTTATTCTGACAAGCAAAAACAATGCTTATTCGTATATGTGTTCACTTCAAATAATATCTTTCCTACCGAGTGAAGAGGAGTTACCACACCGTGCAACAACTTTTGGGATTTTAACAATTTTGAGTTGGCAAGTAAATATTGTTTTATATGAACTTTGGAAATCTTTTCATGTAGAAATTCATTTTACAGAAATACGAGTGAATAGACTGACAGAGGTATTTTTGGATCTATTTTTCGAAACGGGGGTTTTGGCTTTTCATTCAGAAAATTAAGGACTTGGAAAGATAAGATTTAAATAGGTAGCCTCCACAAAAGTTATCGTAGAAGAAATTTTGTGTATAGATATATGTTTACATGTGATATTGTTTGTCTTGAATTTGAAGACATTTCTGAGAATTTTCAGAGTAATTTGCATGTGCAACTGTCAGATTTTCAAGCAGCCTTATCGCTGTTACTGTCACAATTTGGTTTGTTGAATATTATGGCATTTCATTTGCCTGATTAACCAAACAAAATACTTCATTGCACGAATTAATTTTAGTTTTTAATTTAATTTTTTATTTTTAATGTCAGGAAATTTTTT
Source organism: Philornis downsi (assembly GCA_019455685.1). Taxonomy (NCBI): domain Eukaryota; kingdom Metazoa; phylum Arthropoda; class Insecta; order Diptera; family Muscidae; genus Philornis; species Philornis downsi. Next base: position 355,465 of record JAHXMU010000182.1, read on the forward strand.
GTCCTCAAAACAATAGAAATATCCGTTAACAAAATTTACGTTTTCTTAAAAAATTGAGAGAAATATATCCCCGTAATCAGATTCCGAGACGAAATATTCTTGAAATTTCAGCTGGAGAAAATTTATGTACATTACAACTGTGTTCTTTATGAAAAACGAATTATCGATTTTTTATCGATGTCAGTGGATTGAGCAAGAAAAATAATAGTACAAAATAGTAAAAACAGACAAGCGACAAAAAAGCAAGCAACAGAAAACTTTTAAGGATGCAAAAACGTATCGACGACAATAAGCCAAATCAATTATTTCGCAATAATTTACTTTTATCTAAATTGTTATCACACTTCCTGTTTTCTGGCTTCCTATTATCACACATACCGTTTATTTCCTTCCAAGCTACCGATATTAGCTTAATTGCGCATAAAACTCTATTACTGACAAATCTATATCGAAATAGCAACATGATTATTTTCTGTAAGAAATAATTGCTAAAAGTTTGCACAAACATTGAGTTGGCAGTGCCGCTAACCCTTCACAAAAGAGGGCATTGCCAGCACCACAATCGGCAGCTTACGTCAAAGCAAATTCTTACAAGAAAAAAAAAAAAAAAAAAACAAAATATACGGAGGAAATCTAAAATCCATCAGTTCCTTATCGTAAAACCAATTCAAACCTTTATAATCTGTAGCTCAAAAAAAAAAAAAAAAAAAAAACCAATCAATTTTTTAAATATTTAGGCTTTTCAGCAGCAATAACTTTTCTGCATTGCGATAGCAAAATGGATGATAATCTATGGTAAGTATTCCTTGGTTGTTTTGCTTCGTTTGTGCAGTAGTAGCAAATAGCTAGCTAAGAATTCTGCAATAGAATAGTTGCTGTCTTGTTATCTGTCTTGGGGGGCTGTCGTTTGTAGATAATTAAATTGGCCTAGGAAATCTAATAAGAATGCTCAATTGCCGGAAGTTTACTGAGTCATTTGGCCAATACGTTGGTAGTGATTGTTTTTCCCTTCTCTATCTTGTTATAGGCTCATTGAATTGGAGTCTGCTCTCCTGGACGACTGTAATGTCAATGACATCTATGGCATTTGCCAAGGTAAAGCCATACCGGAAGCATTACGGCCCGATGTGTGGCAGGTGTGCTTGGATGTGCGACACAAAAGCGATCAGATGTCTTTGTTTAATGAGATCTATGACCTGCCTTTCCAAAACAAACTAAGGGAAGACTGCCAGAAAATGGTGGAGCGCATTGGCAACGACGATGAGGACAAGGTGTCAGTTCTCTCGGATCTGGAATCGATTCTTACATTCTATTGCAAAAATCGCAATCTCCAATACGAAAGCGATAATGGATGGATTGAGCTGCTGTTACCATTGCTGGCCTTGAAACTAAACCGTTCGGACACATACAACCTCTTTGAGGCTATACGCGATACCTACATCCCAAAGGGTTGTAAACCCAAGGGAAATGTATTCCATGTCTTTCGTTTGCTTATACTTTATCATGATCCAGAGTTGTGCACTATGCTGGATACGAAGAAAATCTCGCCTGACTTATATTCGCAACAATGGTTCCAGTGTCTTTTCGCCTCCAGTTGTGGTTTCTCCGTAATTTTGTCCATGTGGGATTTGTATTTCCAAAATTCCGACCCTTTTCTCGTTTTCTTTTTGGGTCTTATCATTTTGATTAATGGCCGAGAGCAAATTTTGGCCTTAAAGGACTCGCCCAAAGAGAATATTATAAAGTTCTTGGCAAATATGCCGTGTGCTTTGGAAACCGACGATGTTGTGGACTTCTGCTCATTAGCTCAATATTACTCGATGAAGACGCCAAGCTCATTCAAAACGGATTTTCTTAAAGCTCTGTACGGCAAACAAAATGAGAAGGGAATAAACGAGGAGCCGTGTGCGGTGTCACAGGTATGGATATATTTCATTTGTTGTTTTTTTTTTTTTGATAAATAATGAAGTTAATATAGAAATAGGGAACATTCACATTCATTGATATCTAGCAAAACAGCTTGTTAAAAAGAAAATTTTGGTCGGAATCATTGATATTCTTCACCACAAGAGCCTTTAAGAAGTTATCAAACATTTTTTTTAGGGGAAAAGCGTATGAATGGTGTACATTTAGTTAGGTACAATTCAAATGAATAAAATTGAACCAATTTCGATTAAATGAAATTAAAACAAGGCTAATTAAATTAACGCAAATTAAGGTAAACTAAATTATATTAGTGCAAATTACATTGGACTACATTGAACAAAAACATATGAAATTAACGAAAATTGAGTTGAGTAAGTTAACTTAAAGCAAGCTAAATTAAAATAAACCAAATCAATATAATTAAATTTAATTTTAATTAGCCTTAGGGCCAATGAAATATGTAATTACAATATACAACTAAAGCGGCTTAACATATTTTAAGCAAACGAAAATAGAAACTTCTCTCAATAAGCAAATTAAAGTAAAGGAAATTAAATTGACGCAAATTAACTTAAAGCAAATTAATTACATAAAACTAAATTCAAAGTCAAACCAGTAAAGTTTTAGTCAGGTGATCAGACTTACATGCACCTTGATCCAAAATTATTGGTGCAAGAGAATGTGGAGTAACAGTAGAGACGTCATAAATCACCCTTACCCTTAATTCAGAATTCACGCGCAATAATTCAGTACAATTAAAGGAAGGTTCGTACCTTCCGCCCATCCTACTTTTTCATATTTCACCAAGCATTGCCCTAAATGCCATTGATAAAATTAAAAAATATAATATAGCAATAATTGAAAAAACTACTATCTGATACTATTAGTATATTATTGGTATAAAAAAAATAATAAAAAAAAATTAAAAAATCCTAACTTATTAAACATTTAAAATCAATACCGTCATAATATATTTCCAAATTGTTCTCATGCGGTGAGAATAGCATAGACATCGTTTTAAAGGCATTGATTGTTAGATTATTAGAATTCATCCAGCAGTTTACATTTTTCAAAACGTAACCTTTCTTTTCGTTCAACATGTCTACAAATTGATTGATTATCCGGTAAACTAAATTTAAAATAGATCATGCAGTAATCGTCTAAGCCGACGAGGATATTGAAACACCAATTCTCACAGGTAGAACATTGGATCGAATTCCGTTTTCATAATCAAATTGACTTCTTCAGTTAAGTAGACTTCAGTTAAATAGACCAATATCAAGCCACACTTCTTCTAAATCCACAAAGAACATAAAGTTTTTTAAGAAGTATGCCACACAATTAAACGTGTCGTAAAAGCCCAATGTCGTGTATTATGTATTTATTATAACCGTTTTTCCAGTGAAATTAGTATTTTTTGTATTATGTTTTCAATATCTTTTGTTAATTGACGAATAAATGGCAAAGCTTCAGTTTTATATTCGTAAGAGATATCAACCCCTTGGCTCGACACGGTGTAAACGTTGTTAATACGGAGGGTTGATCGGACAGTGTTTTTATTTCATATGAAAGAGAATGAGAAAAACGGGGGGTTAAAGTGTTTATAATCCAATGAGTTTCATTTATTGGCAAGGTTTTACCTTATATTTCTGGGGTTCACAAAATGGAGATTATTTTACCAAGCAGGGACTTTAAACGGTCAAATAAGTAGATTATATATCGGATGTAAAATGAGTACTGATACTTGGGCGAGAGTTCGAAGACAGCTTTATTACACTGCTAGAATGGTGGAGTGAAAGCTCTTTTCTTAACCATGCAGGGCGTGTACTTAAAAATTAAAACTTACAACTATCAGGGTAAGGAAAACTTGTGCACGTAAACAAACGTCATTATTGATAATTATCTTCATACATATAATAATAACTGTACATCTCTTTTCATCTTTTAATTCTGGTTTTAAATAAGCAAATATCGGTTATTTCCCTAACTACGCGACTATTCCTATCTCACTGTTTGCTTTCTTTGAAAAGCGTTGTTCAAACTTTCTCACCACGTACACGACTCCATTCAAAGCCTTAAATGATCTTATATGGCTCAACTACATAAATAGCATAAAACATTCATCACAGATTTACTCAATTTATGCATCTTTTATTTGCCTTCATTGACTGGAAATACATCCTCGCAAATTTTATCGCAAACAATATTAGTGCAGCACCTACAGAATTCCTTAACCTTTCCATTCGTAAACACCTATCTAAGTCCATGATCCCTCTCTTGATCAAGCAAAAAAAATATTATCTTTTTGATGTACTTGTTGCGTATGCATAACATTTCTATAATGTTTCCTGTTTCTGTCTCCTTTAGGCTCTCTGTCTTCCCGTTTCTGTCTACGAATTAGTGGAAAACTCTTCGATTGAACCAAACTCACCAGATGCAGTACGTTTCTTTTTGGTCGATTGCCGTCCAGCGGAGCAATACAATGCTGGTCATTTATCCACAGCCTTTCACTTGGATTGCAACTTAATGCTACAGGAGCCTGTAGCTTTCGCTACCGCTGTTCAAGGTCTGCTCTGTGCTCAGCGTCAGTCTATCGAGGCAAATTCAAATGCTGGTGGAGAACATCTTTGTTTTATGGGCAGTGGTCGGGTCGAAGAAGATCAGTACACCCACATGGTGGTAGCTTCATTTTTACAGAAGAACACCCAATATGTATCCTTGCTAAGCGGTGGCTACAATGCTATTCATGACTATTTTGGAGACCATATGGCTGACTGTCTCGAAGATCATGATCCTAGAAAATGTATGGTCTGCAGCAGAGGTGCTGGTGCGGAAATAATGGGAGTCCAATTAAGAACGAAGAACACGCAACAAGCGAAGAGAGACTCGAACTCCAAACAAGGCGCATCGTCAGATTTATTTAGTAGATTTTCACAAGTGATGAAATTGAAGTCTGCTGAAGTGAAAGGAAAACTATTGGATATAATTGTGAACCCAACAACGGGTGGAGGGTCCACAACGACGGCTGCAAACGATGGTGCTGGCACCGGTAATACGGCCCAACAACAGAGACATGTCTCGGCAGCTGACAGAAATGGCAAACGGTACCGCAACGTAGCCCCGGTATTTAGCATTGATGATGGGCACGACGGTGAATTTGAAGGTGGTAGCTCAGTTGATGACAAGGACTCCCCTGCTAGTGCAATGTCAAAACTTCCCGGCGATGCCAAAGAAATTGTCACATTAAATAACTTTTTAAAATCGCCCGATATTATGAACGCTTTCAAATGCCAGGAGGTGCATATGAATGGTTATATGTTTGATTCTCATTTAATTGTGACGCCAACGCATTTGATTGTACTGCGAGAACTGGGCAGGGGACAGGCTCAGATCATTGTACGTCGGCCTTTGGCTAGCATTGTTAAAATCACCGCCAAGAAGCGACATCGTGAGCTGATAACATTTAAATACGGATTTCCCGACGGCGATGGCCTACTCATCACAGACATGGACCGCTTCCTAATACCCAATGCCAGTGAGGCCACAGCCATTGTGTCAAAACATGTCGTACAATCATTGGACGGCACCAAACTAACGTAATCTTGTGACACTGATTGTCAAAACTAATGTAATGTAGTGCAATCCCAATTTGTACAATTCCCAGATTGGTTTTTATAAATTTTACTTGGATGCTTCCGGTACTGTGTTTTGTTTTAAATTTTTGTAAGCAAACGTGTTTTAAAAATAGAACTATTGAATCTTCGTACTTACAGCAGCAGGCAAATTATAAAACCTAAGCCTAAATAAGTTATAACAAAGTGATTGTCATATGCCTGGCGCAATAGGCGTTCGCCATTCATTTAAGGCTAATATGTTTTAAATTCGAAAAATTTTTGTTACGAATTTGTTAAATTCGTTTATGTGAGTGTAATAGAAAGTGGGCTCAGAGCTTCCAAAATTAGATGTTATTCCTTCTATATATATTTATATATGTATTTTACGTTATTTCCCTGTTTACTTTGACATATACACAATATATTTACGATAATTTCTTTTATGGATTCCATCCCTACTCCTCATTTAAGTTGTTCATGTGTAAGATATTTTTGAATTAAACCTAATTTATTCCATGAAAAATTAGTGAACGTGATAATAACCGAGACAAAATGTTGTATTAAAAAATGCTATAAAAATCATATAAAATGATGATGAAGATGATGATGATAATACCAAAACACGATGAAAGCCCATTGTAGAGGAAATAAAACAAACTGAATTTAATAATAAAAAATCGTTGATTTTTATTCGGAACTAAATAAGGTCATAGGCTTAGCTATGGTTAAGCATAAACTATACGGTTAAAACAAAAAGTGGGCCGGTATTTGGTATTTCAGCACAGTAAGTAATCTTTAGCACAAACTAATTAAAAAAACAATAACAAAAATTCTCTTACCAAACCATTTGATTCTATATAAGTGTTTGACAATAGACTCTTACTTCAGCAGCAGTTTTTTTTTTCATAGTGACCACAAATTAAGCTATTTTTGCCATTAGATGCTTGGTTTGACATAAATATGTTTTACAGTTATACGATCTGCTACGGTTTCTTAATTTCTTTACGATGATTTAGGAGATAAATGCATTTAGAGCTTTTTATGTGAACTGCGATGAATTCCCAACTTCCTCACAGTGATCTCGCAACCATATAAAAGTGGTATCCTCGACCTTTTCGCAGTGATCACAAACTAGGCTAATTTTTTGCAATTAGACGCTTAGTTTCTGAGATAAACTCATTTTACAGTTTCTTGCATGAGTTGCGACGATTTCCATGACTTTTTCAAAGTGACCACAAATTAAGCTCTTGCGATTAGATGCATGATTTAGGAGGCAAACGCATTTTAAGTTTTCGGTATGAACTACGTGTGATCACATATTAAGCCCTGTTTTTGCGATTAGACGTATAGTATAGGAGAGCATTTAAAATTGTTCATACGAACTTCTTTGCGGTGGTTGCCGTGCCTTATATAGTGGTATCCTGATTCATTGTGACCACCAATAAACTTCATTTTTGGCGGTTAGACGCCTGATTTAGATAGCATTCCAGCAAATTTCTGGTAAACGTTCTATTATTATGGGATATCACACTTTACATTTTCTCCCAGTATGTTTTGTAGATTTTTGTTTGTACTCGAAAGGCTTATCTGACAATACATTCCTAGTGCATATTAACATTTTCAATAGTCCAGAGCAGTGGGAAGTTGTTTTAAAAGAAAACACTCCTTTGCCAGTAACACATGTTATAACACCCCATGTAGACGAGTTGTCTGTTGGCACCCTATACATGGTGTGGTACACACGTACATATGTGCACGTGAGATACCCACTGAAGTGGCTCTACTACACGTATTCGTATATATGTATGTACGAGTATGTATGTATGCTTGTTGTTTTGTATGCTGCATTCAACCAACCAATTTATAGAGGATTCTCCTTCTGCTTTGGTTTTGTTGCTGTATTCAACACATTCAGGAGGAGAAGTTTCGCCACTTATTTTGCCATAATTCTGGCAAGAGGAATGAATTGTGCTGGAAAAGCTGATACCCGGATATGTTGCGGACAAAAATGAGAAAATTTTTGTTTTTTTTGGTTAAAGATACTAAAAACGCGACTATACGAAGGTGTGTATATCTATTTATAGTTATTACACAAAAAAAGCAGGGGCATTGCCAAATATGGAAAAGGAGCCAGAGAACAATATAACAGCAATCAACTGCAGAACAGGAGAAGAGAGAGGTTATACTTCTCATTCTAAACAGGATAACTGGCACAACTTCCCTTTGACTTAAGAGAATGGCCCCATTCACAGCCACTGCTGTAATTGCATTTGTTGGGTTCCCCAAATTCAATGTGCGTTATCGTTTTAGGAGTCTCTTGGGAAATCCCCAACTGGTATTTTGAACAGGTCACCAGCTTTTGTTGCTGGTGCCTCATTTCTGCAACTGCTGCATGCAACACCAACAATTTGGCGTTGGGGAATGCAAACAAATGAACTGATTGCACGATGTGCAAGGAGTGTGTAAGAAATAAAATCACTAGAAGGGACCTTAACAGATGATGCCTTCCCTGTTGTTGGCCCATTATTGTTTGATGTATATGGGCTTTAGTCTCACATTTAAAGTGCATTTTGTTCGTATGCGGACAGCGAGGAGAGGAAGTAGTGGAGCATTAATCATTTTAGTCATGCGATGCGTTTTGTCTGGCTGCCGTAGTTTTTTCTGGTGGTTGCTACTCGTATAAACATGCCGTAAGGCAGAGGATGTCGACATTGCAAATGAAATTGAAAGCAAATTCGACTTTTGCAAATATTTATTAAAGATTTCGAAAGCAAAGTTAATGTTCATCTTAAATGAATAGTTCATGTTTATTTCTAATAAATTTTTGAATAAATTTATTGAATTGTATTGTACTTCATTTAGTCGATTTCCCTAAAGGTTTTTTTGCAGTGATTAATAGGAAAAATGACTTAATTCGGAATTTGGAATTGGTCATAATTACTAATTCTTCTTTATTATAAAAATTATAGATTATGTCAACGGATAAAAATTTAGGAAATATCAGAAACAGTGTAAAAGAAACAACAAACCTTTAATGTAATGGATTAAATATAATAGGTCATTTGTATGATCGATCGATTTTTCAGATTCATCCAGAATTATAGACCAAAGCAATGTACAAAATTTCGGATCGTTGCAGTACACTAATAAGTAATTGAATGTGGGGAAGTTGGTCAATTTGTATGGGAGGTGGCGATTTGGCAAAATATTGGGTCCTGTCACATTTTAAGTAGTTTCATAAAGATTCGCTGGTGCTTATCGTGTCCAACAGAAAGGCGGACATCGCCCAATTAACTTAAACAGTCGTGAAACATATTTGGTACTTTAAGCGCTTCCTTCTGGATGTTCAAATAATAAATATCTTCAAATAGTATACTCGTATACCTTCATTCTTCCGGCGTGTATAAACATTCTTTCAAATGAAACTTTTTATGAGGTTTTTGACGAAATATGGAAATTATTAGTGGCGCCACGCTTTTGATTACTTTATATATTGGTGAAGACTGAGGCGTTTGGCCCCCTCTGCCTATAGTTGCAATTAACATATTCAGATGGCACGGCCGTTGTAACTGTTGGAATAGGCCTTCAGATGAGCGTATAAAAAACATAAAAAATCGGTTCACAGTAAATTGTTTTTGCTTTTCTAGAAAAACAACCGAATTAATTTTGTTTTATCAATAATTTACCTATTGATAAAAGTCAATTTCTAATTAAAATAAGAGCTGGGAATATACTTTTTTATTTATTGGCAATTCCCGGTAATCGGGAAATTTGAAAATCAGTTGCGCTTTACCTACATATGTTTAAAAACAAAATCGATAAAAAGGATAACTTTTATATGCCTAAATTAGGTGCAGAATAAACCAAAACGGACAATTGAGGGGACGGATCAAAAATGGAAAAATATATGAAAGGCATTTTTGTATGAGATAACTGGAAAACGAACAAAACCGCCTTTTATTTTAAAGAAAAGAAGAACTACAATTGTGATTGTTTTGGGTCCGTTAATCGATTTTTAATTTATTGCATTCGTAATGTTAGAATATTTTCAAATTGTGCTTACCAGACGAGTTTTTATGAGACTTTCGAACTAATGGTACGCAACGAAAAACCGTAACTTGCAATGTAACAAAAGTTATCAGCGGCTGATTTCTTAGTTAGATTTCGGTTTCGTTAGCCTGACCACGAATCTGGCTGAAAAAAATTAATACCAATTTAAAAAAATAAATTAAAAAAAAAAAATGATCTCACATAATTTTTGCATGACTGCACTTTTTACTTACATTTTTAAGTATTCACTACCTTTGCCAGCTCTAGTTTTATCTTTTTGTTTCAAAAATAAATGGAAGCAAAAAAGGACAAACAAAAATTACAATTTTTGTAAAAAAAATCCAAAAATATATTCCCTGCACAGATAGATTGCCTGTGGGATTCGTGACCAATTTTATGGGAAGTAGAGCAACACAGGTTTAGTTAGTTCAATCAATGTGTGTTTTAACTGAAAAAAGTACGATTTTCAGAAACAAACAGAAAATATATGAATATATGGTTAGTACATATTTGGATATTTCTGTCATGAAAGTAGATTTGAAATTGCTCTTTTTATTTACTAAATAAGTAGATAAGCATGGTTTTTGTTTTCTTACAAATAAAAATGATCTTTCGTTTATAAAATAAACAATTGAAATACGGGATGGTGACGAATTCTGCTACACTGAGAAACTCGAAAAACTTCTTTACGTTTGTATACAATTATTTTTTCTTTATCCACTTTAAAAATAATACAGTTGTAAAAATAATACAGTTGTCTTTTCAGTTCAATTGAATTTAAATGATGTCTAATAAGCTCGGTGACATCGCTATTTTTTACTGCCAGAAGGGTTACAGGTCAGGAGACCTTCTGGGGCCAACGGGATGTGGATTTTCTTTAAATCATCTTATTGGCGAATTGTCTATGCAATTTTGCCATAGCACGCAACGCTATGTGATACCTTGCACCATCTTATTGAAACCACGCACTATATACATACATATATCTGCTGTTTTTTAAATTTTTGATTATGGCCAGAGTTGATATCACATTAAGAGTTCTAATATTGTGGAGTAAAGTTCGAAGCCTCCTTGATCATTTTGAAAAAATGAAGAAAACAGAAAGTTACTCATTCGACCACCACTTTAATTAACACCCTGAAAATCATTTCCTCATCCTGTCAAGTTTTTAAGGTCGATTGAATTACGCAGTGTATTTGACGGTTAGTTACAGCGCTATTTTGTAAAAAAAACTAATTGGATTGCTTATTTCGAAATTGATGTAAGTCTGATTCATTTTTTTCATGACGTGCTGACTATTCCATCAGTTTTAAAGCCAATCATTAATCAATCTCATATTCAGGCGAATATTTATTTGGTAAGAACGTATGATATTTTATTATTCTATGCATGAGTGGTTCATGAAACCAAATTTCGCTCTGAATTCTTAACAAACCTGTTAATTAACAATCTGTTTTTTTCGCTAACTTAACGAATCACTGTGCGACGAAAATTGTCCCTTTTCTCTCATGAAAGAATGGAAATTTATTGTTGCCATCAGACGGGAAACTAGAATAAAAAGTTTTATCTGATGACACACAAAAGTACAGAATAATATAAATATCAAATAGTACATTCAAGCTTTTAAGCTTTAGAATCAAAACCAATTTTCACATTTATCATTCACTATCGAGTAGTAATCTTACAAAACAAATCTCGACGAAAAAAAAATATTCATAATAATGATTAGATAAACTTAGAGTATGTAAGTATGTAAATCAAGTATACATTTGAAAGCGCTTTTTTTGCAGTTGCAGCTAAAGTTGTTTTTTATCAACTGGTGTCATGACTGGGGGAGAGTTTAATAAATACAGGTGAACGGAGAATACCACTTAATTATAGAATAATTGATAATATTAGTTAACAAAATACGACAGTTGTTCTGCGCTTTTAGTTACCGAGCTGTCAAGTACCAAGGTGATAACATAAGAAAGAGAGCGATAAAGACTTAAGAGAACATTCGTATCAATGGCGTTGTTTATGCATAAATATATATATTTACAACTACTGGGCCTCAAAAAAACCCGTTTATTGGTTCTAGAATTCAGTAAACAATTGCACTCGAAAGGGTTTACAACTAAGCGGATCAACAATAAGCTTCCATCTTTTAGGTGAGTAATCCCATAACTTTTAAGAGAACGAAGAACAGAGAACTTCCTGCGGAGATGGTAAAGATAAAAGATAAATAATCATCACAGGCACGCGTATTAAATGCCACATATGGTAGTGAGGTGGATCACTGTTGATAATTCGTCATCGTTTATCAATTTCTTATTAAGCACTACAAGTGGGCGAAGGTAATTTGTGGCTTATACCAATATAACTATTATGTTAGAAATTAGATTTGAAACTTAATTTTTAAAAGACATTCCTATTTTTAAAAACTTAATGAAAAATTCGATCAGATTATTACTTCAATAAATTCGGGGGAAAAAATTTATTATTAGATAAAACAGGGTATTAGTTTTGTGGCTTGGCTACAAAATATCCCAAATCCAAAAAAAAAAAAAACGTCTAAAATAGCTAACATATTAGAAATTTGATGTGACATTTCATATTGCAAAGAGGTTACTTCTATAAGTCTTAAACCGTAATGTAAAACTTTGGTCTGATTTGGGAACGTAAAAATGTTGAAGGTCGCGTTGTACTATCGTTTACTTATACTTGGATATATTTAAAGTTTGATCGATGCCAGCTAGATTCGTTGGGTAATGACGTTACATATTTGTATGTATATCTAAGCTCATGAATATGCTTTAGAGCTGCTTCTATTTTTCGAGACATCGTATTGCAGAACTCGAGAAAGTTATATCAGCCAGCAATATTTTTGAAGTGAAATTAATTAATTTCGGTTATAATTAGTTTTGGTATTATGATTTCGAAAGCATTATAAGTTTTATTTTCAAGTTTTGTCTTCAAGATTATTCATCTCGACGAACCTAAAACTTATTATGATATTCTTATGCACAATTTTTTTATCATCAGAGACATCTTGGAAATACTATTTGGATGCTTTACAAAAATTTACATTAAAAATGCTAGTTTAATACAATTTCTAAACAGTTTTTAAGAAAATGGAAGCAACACATATAATCAGAGCAGACTTTTGGAATCCTCAAGCTGAAGTCTGAATGAGTCTCAAATGTGGCTTTGTTTTTCGATCAGAGCATATTTTTTCCAAAATCAAATTTATTGTCGCTATCGTGGAGTTTGTAAATTATTGACAAATATACAAGAAAGTAGACGTTTTTTGGACTTTTGACAGGGAATATCTCGCGATAACGAGCCTGTCCAATTTTTCTGCAAACCAAGTTGGAAAAAGTTCCGTGGTAATATCTTTCCTATTGGCTAGACGTCATTCCGAAATAGATTTTCTACAAATATGTCATATCATCTGCAGAAATAACATGACATAGGAATAAAGGTATTTGGAACTATGACAAGTACCACGGTCCGCCACCACGACAAGTAGCCCTCTTTAAATGTTTTTAAAGGTTTTGCTAATTTTGACAATTTAGTACATTTTTACCATCTTTCGGGACAGCAACATTTCATTAAAGCTGATTCTTCCTAACCGTACATGAAAATAAGGGAACATTTGCTTGAAATATATGCAACTGTGTTTGAAAATTTTATTTTTTTTTTCGTTCTTTAGTTAATATTTCAGAATATTGACCCAATTCTTTGTGCCAATCCGATACCGAAAACAGTACCAGAGTACCAACTCAATCATCTCACGTATTTTCTCTTCAATAAATTGTTCTTCTCACTTAAAAATGTGCATTTCGTTACTCTTAAAAGTATCCGAGCATTATTATTTACTAGAGATGTGCGCGTTTGTATTTTCACGCACGACAATTTTTTTTATGAATATAGCTTATGCGTGTGTCAAATTTCAGTCTCCTAAATGAAATAACAATGCAAATATAGAAATTTCAGTCAAGCGGATTTATTTGCATATACGTTCACCCCATGTCCTTTTCCGTTAGGGTGTAGTGGAAACCTACGCTCTTACAGCAAAAGAAACAAACTTAGAACTTATTAAACTTACTTATTAGTATTGTAATTATGCAGAAACCATCAATTTATGCATATCGGCTTATTAGTATATGAGTTACTATGAGGGGTGTGACAACGCAATAGACTTTCACTCCCAAAACTAATGCTACTAAACATTTGACCCGTGAATTTAGTGCGATTATACGAGTATATAGAATTTAGTGCAATTGAATGAAAGTGGAGGTAGCAGGAGGGGCATGGTTATGCTGCAATAGAATGTAATGTAATTGACAAAAATTTAGGTTACTGAAGTCTACGAATTAGGGACTACAGGGGAACAACTATTTTTCGATGAATCAGACTATGTGAATGGGAGGTACTAGAATAAATTTGATTAAATTCAGTGCAATTGCTTGGAGGATATGAGGCTAAGAATATAAAGTTTGAACCGGCCATTTGTATGGGGTTCGTCAAAAACGGCGTGATTTGGTGGTTGACTTTTCTCAAGTTTTCAAATACAACCAACAAAAATGTATGTTATTACAGCTTTAGGAGAATCGGTCAATTTCTATAGGAGGTTTCAGAATGGGTATAGCAATACAGTTCGCATTCATTAAGAAACCTCATTTTGCCAAGTGCTCAAAGTAGTGCAGCTAAATAAATGATATGACTTTAAGAACAGAACAATGGACAACAATTGTGGAAATATGAAAGATAGTTAATTTCGTAAAATGGGGGTGTACCAGAATGGGTTGATCGGTGTATGTAGCTCATTCACGATCCCAGAGTAGTGAAACATTAGGCTGTGCTGAAAGTTTCATTGAGATTTATAGCAACTGATATATCTACACGCCCGCCAGATGGACATCGCTCAACTGTCTAAATAGTGTTAAAAGACATTTGATTGAACGACTTGATACTGTAAACATCTCCTCCCATTTATGTGGTTTCGTTTGATACACGCACGACCCGCCTTGAATTCCATTGCATAATTGCAAAATCGATCTGGTGAACAGAAATTCGTTCACAAATGTACCCCATCTCGAATGCTATTAGGAAAAATGGAGTTGGTTTTCGGGATGTTTTCACTCTAACAAAAATCGCTAATCTTACAATATGTTTCAAATTATATTTTTCAAGCTTATTTAGAATCTGAGGTAAACTAACTTAACTAAACTAACTTTAGAAGCATTTCCAAAAAATATAATGTAAAAAAATTGCAGAAATCGAATCGACAGGTTCTTTAGTTGTTGGAGAATATCAAAATTTCGATTTCATTTGGTATGATTTTTTAATGACCGCCATGTGATTGATTTCAAATGCAATCTAGAACACGCGTGATATAGCCACGTTAACATCATGTCACGCACACATCTCCATTCTTTACTGTAAACTAGCAAAACCACTTTATTATAACAGTATTTTTTATGCAGATACCAAGTTCAAAAGTGTATCTTTTATGCTGAACAGAGTGACTGGTTTTAAGCTTGGGTTGGTTAAAAAGAACGTTCACAATCCTAAATGAATCAGTTTTTCGCGGCCAGCCAAACTTTAAACATCGCAAAAATTCATACAGGAACGTACAGAAAATGTTGAAAATAAATTTATTACTTTCAATTTTATTTTTCGGTTCTTTAATTACCCTCAATGACGCCGGTCGCGGTTCGTCGCGTAGAAGTAAAATGTCCGAAACCAAAGTGGAAAGTAAGGAAACCAGTGAGTCGGTCGAATCTGGCGAATCTTCCGGCTTTAAGGTGTTGGTAACGCATCCCGAAGTACCCAAAGAGGCTTTGGAATTATTAGGCCGAGCTACTGAACTCATCATTTGTGAAAGTTTGCCACCCAATAGAACGGAAATTCTGCAGAAAGCCAAGGGAGTTCATGGCATGTTCTGGGCTTCTCATGTCCCTCTAAACAAAGAAGTTTTGGATGCCGCTGGCCCTCAATTGAAATCAATTTCAACCATGTCGGCGGGTATAGACTACGTGGATGTTCCCGAGTTGAAGAAACGCCAAATTCCTCTGGGCCATACACCCACAGTGCTCAATAGTGCTGTGGCCGATATTGCTATGGGTCTTATGTTGTCTGCTGCCCGTAGATTCCACGAAGGAAGAACTAAAATCGATGGGTAAGTTAACGGATATTCATATAATGTGTGATTCTAAACGCTTTGCATTCTAGGTCTACTTGGGAAAACTATCACATTGAATGGATGTGGGGCCAAGATATCCGCGACTCTGTGGTTGGTTTCTTTGGTTTCGGTGGCATTGGTCAGGCTATTGCCCAGCGCTTGAAAGGTTTCGATATTGATCGCATTCTCTATACCACCCGCAAACGCATTGCCAAGGATTTGGAAGAGGAATTGAATGCCTCTAAGGTTCCTTTTCACGAGTTGTTGGCCGAAAGTGATTTCTTGTTTATTGCCGCTCCATTAACACCAGAAACTGAGGGTATTTTCAATGCGACCGCTTTCCCCAAAATGAAGAAAAATGCTGTTTTAATTAATATCGCTCGAGGACGTAAGTAGTCGACTTTATTGGGAATTATGTATTCAAGTATTGATGAATCTATTTCCTTTTGTAGCCATCATCAATCAGGATGATTTATACACAGCCTTGAAGACCAATCAAATATTTTCGGCTGGAATTGATGTTATGAACCCGGAGCCTCTGCCAGCCGATGACAAATTATTAACATTGCCTAATCTAGGTAAGTGTATCAGAAAACATATGCTTCAAATTTTTCAGAATTTCAGAAATGTGTGTATATTTTTTGCTGAAAACCTATCCATATTTGGTGAATCAACTTTCTATTTAAGACTTATTGATATCAGTTGAACAAATATAGCGTAATTCTAATGGTGAACGTGTGCATGTTGTAGTATTGAATGTCTATGGAATGCTGCGTTCAGTATAAGTGAGATATGATTAATTACTATTATAATCATACGATTAATTAGTGACACTTTGAAAAATATATCGATCAGTTCAAGATTTCATAGTGTACGACTGACATTTAGCAACGCTATGTTGTAGCCAGCGACTTTTTAGTAATGACCCATTAAACATATATAGTTTTTCTAAATCGGGTTTAGTTATAGAAATATCCTGTGAAAAAATTGGTTCGATTTTGGAAGGCATTATATGCCAGCAATGGTTTCAGAGCAGCAGCAAAGCTAGTGATTATTATTACTAAGTCTGGTGCAGTGATTTTAGAAGCATTACAAACTTTGTCATATCTTATCTTCTTTCCGCGATATACTGCAATGAAATTTGGGAAACAGTAATATGGAGGTATATCCGGAGGTAGAACCGCTTTTTGTGTGAAATTCACTCTAATGTACCTATAGATATAAGTTTAAGTTTGTTGCATACTGGGTTTTTTGGATTTCAATTCCTCTAATTACGGAGACGTCTTGCAAAAATTTCTCTGAAATTCTTCTACAATTTACGTTTTTGGAATCGTACATAAACTGCCAGTTTAGTGAAGGTCACAAACTATGTGTTTTTATTTAGATGTCTCTTTAACTGGAGCAAACACTGGCAAATTTAATAGCGAAATTAGATTGGGTCGCAATAAATTTAAAAGATGACCCCTGTTTCTAACATTCAATGTAAGTCCACATAAATGTTCCAAATAATAAAAATGGGAAATATTACTATCCAATGAAAATGATTTTTTTTTTTAATTTTAAGCTCCTATTATTTATTATTATTAGATAAAACCCATTACCATTGGAGCAGAGGATTGGTAATTCAAGTCTAACTTCATGTGTGCTTTCACTAATAGAGATATTTATTTTTTTTTTTTTTTTTTGATAAGATCTTATAATATGCAACTTTTACCACATCCAAATCCATCATAAATTATGGTTCGTAAAATATTGTCAATCAACTATGAAGACAGCAAACCAATCTATAATTTTTAAAAATGGCGTCAGAATCTGTATATATGTATATATCAGAAACTGTTTCCAAACTTTTGCCAAACATTTGGCAACTCTCATTATTATTATATTTTGTTCGAGTTGTGTTATCAGTTCATGCTCAAGTCTTTTTTTACTTTCTGTTCATTTATAATCGTCAGAGGCATTGATTGATACACATTTCTGATTAAACAGACAAATTTAGTAAAATTTATCGCCAATCGGCTCACTGCATTGCTTACCCTACGGCCCATGATGTCGTGGACGATGTACAGAGTCATCCTTAAATAAGTGGGACTGAGTTGGTATAGTTTTTCCCCCTATCTTTAAAATAAACACCATATATTGCTTTACTTAACGAACTAATGGTAACATTTTTGAGAAAACCCCTTTGCCTGGCAGGCTTTGTTTTCGTATTGAATCGATTTTGTTAAATTTCGAAACTGCCATTACAAGTTCACACCTATGACTAACGGACTTCTGTGCGCCTAAAAGAACGAGAAAAACATCATACCTTTTCGTGGGGCGATGAGAGGAAAAGCTAGAGTTCGCATTTACGAGCCCACGAATAACCCAGGTTGTGTGGGAAAATAAGAAGTCATCCCTTACACATTAGCCATGCGTATTATCCACGACGATGACGACAAGAAACTACCCACGATCACAACTCATTACTAAGGGGTAATGTGCATCACATTACCTACCAGCCATGGGAAATAAGTTGCCGTCGTAAGGTGCCCTTCGTCTCGGATAATTGCTCACGATAGCTACACATTATTCATCAACAATGCACCACTCACCGTCCTGGTTTACGCATTGATAAAAAATGAGTAGCACGTGCTCAAAAAACGCATATTGCGAAAATATTTAAAAAAAAAAAATCATCAGAATAGAAAGCCTCTAAAATGTAGATATGTATAAATATATTTCGGGAACGAGGGCGAAAATAAAAATTCCTGACCTCTGGAGGCGCTTTGTACCAATTCAAAAGCAAATTTTCTTACATCTCATGTATCAGATTCCAAACGTTACAGTTTGAGAAGCATTTACTTGACGATACTCCACTATCGACACATCGTGGTGACCGCCGCTTTAATAATAGTAGCTGGCTGTATGTGGGATTGAACCTGCGATAATGATAATGATAGTCGCTTGTACTAATCATTAATATTAATTAATAATCGATCACAAATTTACAGAATTATAATAGAATTGCAAAAATCGAAAAAATGGGGGAAAATTTAATACATCCAGATCCCGCGTTAATGGGTCATTCAACCTAATCGTGCAAGTAACCTTATTCTGTAAAATCGCAAGGAATTGGCCCCATATGAAAGAACCCGTTTTATTCAACCCTCTTAGAAACTCTCACACATAAAGTCATTCTCCTGACGCTCCGTTTCTGGGATATCAGTTTTTCCTTTACTTTGGCTATTAACTCTACTGCACAAAAAGCGATGAGCTGTTTCGAACTTAAACTGTTTAGAATTGACGGACATTCTCATGCAAAATCTTGCTTTTGACAGCTACGTCGACGAACAGAAATGCTTAAATCGACATCAATTTGTAGTGTTTCCAATTGTTGTAAACGATTAGCACGTCACCCATGCTATGGTGTTCGGTATAACAATGAGCAGTTATAGTTATAACTGTTATAACTCTGCAAACGTGCCCCTTGGGCACACAATATTTTTCAAATTCTGTTATCAGATTAATTTTTCTGATTATTTACCTCATAATGAAAAGTGTTTGAACAATTATAATTACTGCCTCCTTCTCACATTTGTGAAAAATATTTTCGATTTTAACTTGAAACGTTTCATTCGGGTTAAGTTCTTATAGGAATTTGTTTTATTATGAACTCGTATTGAAAGCGACAAAGTAAGCTATAGCAGTTATTATATTTTCTGTAAGCAAGAGTTTCCATATTGATTGAAATTTATTGTTTACGTAAAAGTTCACTATCTTATCAGTGTGGTGCAACTAACCCCTTTAGTTTGACATTTTGGTTATCTTTTCAGTTTATGTTGTTCTTTTCAAATTCACCACTGATTGACCCCCATTTCTCTATATTCGGAAATAAAATATAATTGGATACCCAATCCAAACGTATCATTCTATTCTACGTAATTAACGCTCATAACTGTGGATGAGCGATGATCACGAAAATCAGTGAATCTGTTTACCAAATGTTTTATGCGGTTACACAATACCCTACACCTACTTGTGCACAGCATGTATTGGGTATTGAGTGTAAAAGCCAACAAAATATGTGGTAGATCTAACAAAATTTATACCAACAGAATTTATACCAAGTTATAACAAATTATACTGATTGTTATACTAAGTAAATCAAACTTAGTCACTTTTGTTTCTCGGGACTACAGGAAAAATGTATTATCGAAATTTTGAAGTTTTGGTCCCAAATTTTGCTATTTTTACTTTTTGGCTACTTACATTCCTATGCATTTGAATCTTATTGCAGGATGACAATGAATTAATGAAAATTCCTACGCTATATAACAAAAATGTTTAGTTTTGAGAAAAAGAAGCAATCCAATTTTCGGAATTTTGCAAAATATATTCGACAGTGAAAAAGTACTGCAATCGAACATGACAATGAAGTATGATGATTTCTTAGTGGAACGGTGTGTAAAATTCGGTAAACTCGAGAAAAACGTTCGATTTGGCCTTCTCGGGCATCGCATTAAAAGCATTTCGCATTTTTTTTAAAATTAAGTTTTTTGTCAGCCGATATGTTATTCCTATAATCCTATACTTTGCTCAATTTTTTACCATGCAATTAAATTTTTAATGGGACTAAGATAGATTTATATTGGCCAAAAGGCTTTAAATTACAAGACTGTTCAATAAAATTGGAAAAATGAAATGAAACGAAAGATAGAATGCCCAAGGTGTCACAAAAGCCTTCAACTTTGACGTAAATGCGCCACATCTTAGAGTAGGCCAAGTAAATCGATATCATGAAAAATTGTCACAAATATTTTGATTGTGTCAAGGACAATGCGAGGATATCGGCCCATGGTTTGATGTCTATAACTGCTTCTTTTATATAGTTCCCGTACAAAAGAGACGACAAACTTTAGTTGTATCGCTTTTATTGATATTGGGATACATTTAATACATACTCTAGGAAATGGATTATGATGGCTCATTTATTGATATGACCTACTACAAATACGAGTATAACCACTTCTTTCAAAAAAAAAAAAAAAAAAACGAAGTCCCCTGCATCCCATTTAGCTTACACGCATTCAATTTTTAGACTCGCTCAATAGAACCTGTCGATTTCTCGACTACTTGAAGTGTTTAATAAACAAACGAGGTGACCGCCGCTCAAATAGTGATGCAGTCGGGATTGAACGCTCGATCATGAGGTTTTTTAAGCATGATCCATTTCAAAAACCATATGTTGATTATTATCTTTATTATATTTATATTTGGTTTATATGATTTAGATGGATGAGGGAGAACACTGTAGAAAATGGATCATACCGTTCTATATTTTGATATAGTCAACAGAAAAATAGACAGTTTGAGTCTTGATCTATTGCATTTATAAGACACAGTTTTTATTGGAAACGAATGAACGATATTTCGAGCATATTCTTCAACTGGAACGTGTACTAATCTCATTGAAAATGCCGATTTATATTTGTATAAAGTCTCTGTCCAAGCCTAACAATACCGCATCCAAAAATCATAGTTTCTTTTACTGGAAATTATATATAGTTTCCGTATCTACCATTAAAAAAACACTAACGTACGGTTAATGTTTTAATTGCAATCGGGCGGAATTCTTCGGCACATACTGAAGCACACTTTAAAATGTCTTATTCCGCAATGTAGTCAACGTAATTAAATTAAATTATATAAATACTCTATGCTTCGTCCAAATATGACTTCAGGACTAAATATTTCCGTGCTTTATCAATTGCGCAAACAGTTGAGACGGAAGTAGGCCTGAAATAAGACACTCCTTGCGGTTTATCTGCTATGAAAATTGGTGATGTAATAATTGTTAGACATAAAAATGGTTTCAGTTTTCAGAGTAAACATAAAAATTGTTCTTTATTGTTACAAGTCTCTGAAAAATGTCCCAGTGAGGATAAGCGGACGCAAAGATTTCAGGGCAGGTAGCTAGAAATGGATTTAGTTTTTTTTTTTCTTTGTTCCAGTGTTATAAAGAAACATTTACATTCTGGAATTTTTTCGCTTACAATGTCTATTCTTATGTTTATTTATGAATTATTTATATATAAAAGCAATCACTTTGTTACTTCTTTACAGTCGTTACCCCCCACATTGGTTCAGCCACAAAGCGTACGCGCACCGATATGGCCACAATTGCGGCTCACAACGTCTTGAGAGGTCTGGCGGGAGAACCCATGTTATCGCCCGCATACTAAAAGGGTATGGGTGTCCCAACAGCTGCAGTTTAATTGAATTGAAATGAACTGGTTTCAGGAAATAACTGGAAAAATTATGTATAATAAACAACCTTTTTATCATTGAAATATTTTAATAAAGAAAACTAAACACCAATCACCGGTCGATTAAATTGATTTATATGCTCAGCGCAGGTCAGGTGAAACAAAACCTGATTTTATTAGAAACAACTGAATGGTATTAAAGCAAATAGCAGATATTCTTGCAAGAATTATTGAAGAGAATTGCCACAGAAGCACATTCCACAATATATGTACGTATGTATATACACATACATTTGAATTTATTGCTCCAAAATGTACTTGAAACTTAAGAGTGATATAATAAGCTTACGCACTCTTAAATGAAAAAGCTTTGGGTGAACATTTTTCACTCTGTTCTACAGTAAACTCAGACAGTTCTCAACAACAAGCATGTCATCTGCTGCCCGTCGTCTTTATAAAGTTCTTGTCACGCATCCCGATGTCCCCCTGCCCGTTCTGGAATATTTACGCCGTCATGGCTGTGACACCATCGTTTGTCAAAATGTGCCCCCCGTGCGATCGGATATTGTAACCAAGTTGCCCGGTGTTGATGCCATTTTTTGGGCTTGTTATCAACCTTTGAATGGTGAAATTCTTGACGCTGCCGGCTCTCAATTGAAGGTCGTTTCTACCATGTCATCTGGTATAGATTACGTTGATTTGGAGGAGTTTAAACGCCGCCAAATGCCTTTGGGTCACACCCCGGGTGTGGTAAAGAATGCCGTGGCCGATTTAGCCATAGGACTCATGATATCGGCGGGACGTTTCTTTCATGCCGGGCGGCAAGAAATCGAAAGGTGAGTTGAAATTGTCGTAATGCATTATAAACATCAGCAAAATCAGCTGTTAGTTAAGAGAACACTTTCGATAATAAATAACAACTTAGTGTGGATTAACCCTACAGTGGTTATAGAAACACGAACGGTCACTCGGGTATATGTATGTTTATGAAATCAACTGACCCGAAAACCAACATCACAGATGTGAGAAACAGTTAAGGGGCCCTAGGAAGCTCAAAAAATTTGGAGCCATCGGGTACGCTTTTTCTTCCAAATGTGGATACTCAAGTTTTAATCTCAACCCGATTCGAAGCATAAATATAAATAGAAAAAGGATTGAACAAAAACGCCTTTTATAAGTTCCAATTAAAAAGGTTGAAACTTGATTTTTTGTTGCATTCATAGTGAATTTTTAGAACAAGAGAGAAAAATTGAGCAAAACATATATTAAAGGTTAGCTTGGCATTTGAAAAATCAAAACTTCAAAATAAAAAAAAAACTTTTGAAAATGCATAAATTTGTTAGAAACTATTTTTATTTGTTTAAACAAATCTGCAATTTGGAATCTCACAATTATTTACAATACAGAATTTCAGAGTGCGAATAAATGAAATTCGCACCGCTTGCGGAGTTTGATACTGGAAAAGATTAAGATTGTTGAAAAAAACTTTGAAAATGATTTTTCACAAATTTGAATTCCAAATTCTAGAAAAGTTCTTGAAAAATTGCCATTTTTGGGCAGTCCTTAGAACATTATTTTTATAAAATTGTATGCAATTTGTTTACTTTAATTTTTTAACTTGTAATTTGCCGGCAATTTTAAAGTAAAAATTAAGAGAAATTAGCGTCGCAGAAAAATATTAATTTTTTGTAAATATTAAATTTGTTTTAAATATTTTTTTAGTTTAAATGTTTAAAAATCCCAGTACAAAAATTTCAGTCAGTTAAGTTGACTTCTAATTTTCTTCAACCACTATCAGAAAAACTCAGAAGTAACAAATAGATTTGGGCTATTTTAATGTTCTTCTTGAACCAGCAATGCCATATCTTGTAAACTAAATTAATTAAGCCAAGCTTGAAGGTTGCATTTGTAGGGGGGCTGTACGGAAATATAAAGCGATAAGGCCTTTTTTAAACGGATTTAGCGTCGAATAATATAAACAAAATATAGTTAATGTTTCAATAAAAGCTGTTTGATGTGGAAACACTAAATTAAGTATGAACGACCCATTTTTATGGAGGTCATATCGAAGCTTGTCCCTATATTTCCTATTTCTTAAACGATTTGCCCTGACCCATTCAATTTACATTTACTAAATATAATTTGAAAAAACGTGGATTTTTTTAATGTGATAAAACCAAGCTTTGGCGTTCATTTCGCATGGCGACTATATTCAAAAATGGTCCGACGTAGTACACTTCCAATAAGATTTGTAGGGGGGCTAAAACAAAGTAAATGTGTGCAAAATTTAGAAATTGTAAATTGTATCTATCTAAAATTGTAGAATCGGGAAACGATCACAATTACCTCTGATGTCCAATTTGTATGGGACTATATAAAAATATTTATCCGTATTGACCATTTTCAATAGTTTGATCAGAATATATATATATATATAGATTTATATATAACAACGTTTGCTGAAATTGCGGTCTGTAATGCACTTGCAACAATGCAGCGGCATTCCAGTCGATTTTAATTTTCGAACTATACTTTACTAAGCGCTTTAAGTGCCAAATTTGGCGGATTATAGTTTTTTTTTTTGAAATTTTGCTAAAGTTATAAATAAATACAAAGGATACAATTTTAGTTTACTGCAACCTACTAATGAGTAGAAAATTTGGAGCAGACTCTGAATTTCTGAAAATCGGTTAATACGTATAAGATGTATCAGAATGGTAGTCCATTTTTACAGATCAATTATTTTATGTGTAATAAATTTTACAGATGTGAACCTTAGAATATATCACTTAAAATGGGTAGTTTGTATGGGAAGTGAAACCAAACATTAAAAAGCAATACAATAAACAAAAATGTTGGTTAGTGCAACCTGTCAGTTAATAATTATAGAGGAAATATTAAAATTCCGTAAACCTGTCAATTTGTATGGGAAGTTCCAGGGAGTGCGGATCAATATGGTCCATTTTCAATCACCGTTTACAATTTGGCAAAATATTGGGCAATGGCAGATTTTGGGAAATTTCGCGAAGATATACGATTTGCTTTAAATTTTAAAAAATATCAAAATGATAGGCGACTGGAGGATCTAAAAGATTAAAAGTAGCTTTGCAACAAATGGTTGACATTCCCATGCTCAGCTCTTGAATAAGTATGGTTTAAATTTCCTCCTAGATTTGAAAATGCAGGAAGCGTTCTTCAATACTCCGTGACGTATAGAATTATTAACCGGTATATTTGCCTTCTAAAAAGATCCATAATTCTGCCAATTTACGGAGTATTTGTTGAGTCATTGTTAGAATTAAGAATACTAAATTTTATTTGCAACAATACCAACGTGAACAACAATTCCATCAAAGTCATGTCATTTACTTAAAGCAGACATGTTAAATTGCAATTAGCATTAGCAATTGATGCAATTGGTTTATATTGTCTAATTCATGAAACAATTAGAAATAGTTCAACTAATTCCCATTAGATAATTGAAATTTTTATTCTAATTGTAAAACTTATTGCAATTAGTTGCCATTACCAAAAAAAATTGGTTTACTTTTACAAATAGAAATCTAATTGACTTCTACTAATGCAATTACATATTCAATTAGCTCGAATTAGAATCAATTATTTTGATAAAAATACATTTTTTCCAAAGAATTATTGAAGTGAACGAGTAATGATCATTGTCAAAATTGGCAGAGGAGGGTGTAAGCCAGCATTTTATTTCAAATATGATGCATCAATATTTGAATGATGATGATAAAACTTCCAATATATGGCGCAAATATCCTACATTAAAGGAAATAGCACTGTTTTGCAACACACCGCTTACGTCTTCAGCCCCTGTGGAGCGACTATTTTCCTTTGCGGGCATTATTAATAGTCCAAGGCGGGGTCGCTTGACGGACTTTTCTTTTGAAAAGATTGTATTGCTGAAAGCGAATATACCCGGTCATTCTAGCTATTAAACAGTTAGTATGTAATATATGTATACAATGTATATTATATATGTATATGTGTGAAATTCATATTATGAATATTTTGTTTTTTTTTTTTGTTTTTGAAAATATCAAAATAATTGATTCTAATTCGAGCTAATTGAATATGTAATTGCATTAGTAGAAGTCAATTAGATTTCTATTTGTAAAAGTAAACCAATTTTTTTGGTAATGGCAACTAATTGCAATTAGTTTTACAATTAGAATAAAAATTTCAATTATCTAATGGGAATTAGTTGAACTAATTCTAATTGTTTAATGAATTAGAGAATTTCACAAAAAAGGTTAATTAGCAATCATTAGCATTATCTAATCATTATTTAACATCTATGACTTAAAGTATCAATAAATTAGAAATATATATTTTGTCCGAAAATATTTACTTGTTTTCAATTGCGCAAAGCACTTGTAAGCATTTCTCCCAGTTTAGGGTTAATGACAGAAGCTTTTGTCTAACATCAAATTGTTTCTTAAATTCATAATAACATAAAATGTTCAAAAGCTACATTTCAATGTTAATAACAGCACAAGTAAGATTGCAGCTTTAGACAATAATAATTTTTAACATTTTACAGTTCTCTGTGGAAAACTGAACGCATCGATTGGCTGATGGGTCAAGAAATACGCGATTCTATTGTGGGCTTCCTGGGATTCGGCGGCATTGGACAAGCCATTGCAAAACGTTTACAATGCTGGGATGTGAAGAAATTTATTTATCACACCAGGACAAGGAGATCAAATGATGGTGATTTTAACGCCCATCATGTCTCGTTCGATGAGCTGCTGAAAGAAAGTGATTTTCTTATTGTGGCCTGTCCCTTGACTGCTGAAACGAAAGAAAAATTTAACGCAGGAGCATTTGGGAAAATGAAAAAGAATTGTGTATTCGTAAACGTGGGAAGAGGAGGTAAGTACAAAGAAGGAATAAATATGAAGGCATCATATTTCAGAAAGCTTATATTGAGTGGGGCAAAATTCCTATATAACAATTCCTGTCCTTATGCTCGTAATCACTATTTTGCTACAAAGCCTAGAATCTCAAAACGTGCCTTACATTTTTTCATAAAGAATCGAAGACTGTAAATGTGGCTTTCGACTCTTTAAATGCAATGACTTGAAAGAGCCGAGAATTGGAAAAAGAGATTTTGATTCGCTCAAAGAAAAAAAAGTGAAAATTCAAAAATCACTTGAATCACATGCTCTCTTAAAAAAAAAAATAAATAAATAATTGTAAATCCTTGAACAAAATATGAATTGCATTCCTTTAAGTAACTTGCCCATTGCTTTTGAATTATTTTTCAAACATTACAACTTTCTGACACTTCTAACACTTTTTCTACAGAGAAAATTTACTCTTTTGTTTTCTTCACACAATCCTAAATTAAATTTTATTTAAATTTTGTTTTTCAATAAAATAAACGAAAATGCTGGTAAAGGGAGTTTTTTGATCTTAAAATGAATATCTTTAAATAATCGTAATCTGCAATTGCATAACATTTCAGGTATTGTTGAACAAAAAGCTTTGTACGACGCTCTGAAATCTGGTCAGATATTTGCAGCGGGATTGGATGTTGTGACGCCCGAGCCTTTGCCCTCAGATCATCCTTTGTTGCAGCTGCCCAACTGTGGTAAGATAAAATGAAAAGATTTCTCTACACAATAGTACTATTAATACCATTACAGTTATCCTTCCACATTTGGGAACCCAAACGATCAAAACAACCATTGAAATGGGCATGGTCGCTGCTAATAATATACTAAATGGCCTGGAGGGCAAACCCCTGATATCCTCAGCCTTTTAATCAGCACACTTCTAATTTGTTGAAATTTGTAGTTTATTCTTCATTATCTTTCACACTTGAGCTTATAAATAAAGTTTCCCACTCCTCACGATTTAAAGCTTTTAGGTACTTTTTCCTTTGTTCCATAACCACATCCAAAAGTTCCGGTTCGTGTTTTTGTGCTATTTCCAAAGCTTTACGCCAGTTATGCATACGCAGACATAAAGCCACAGCTTCTCGGTATTTGCGATTGTGTATCAAAATCGTCTCAGCCTCGATAAGTCTGCCCAACATTAGAGAGTTCTCGGCCATATAGTCGGGGCTGGATGGATCCAAAGTTTTGATGTATTGCAGGTAACTAACCTTGTCGATTTGTAAAGCTGCTGAGTAAGCCTCTTCACTGATTTGCAATTGGTTTTTACGTGTGGCAACCGCAGCTAGAGTAGCCCATAGGTAAGCATTATGGGCCAGGCGACATATTTTCAACGACTGCTGCCACTGGCCCTCCATTAATGTGCGATGCAGTATCTCACAGTACATGTTCACGCTAATGGGCAGCAGTGCCCCGGAACAGCGGAAAGTTATTATAGAGTCGTCAAACGACTCGATGGATATATTTTTACCAAATTCCCTAGAATGTAAAACATTTGTAATAAAGAAATCCAAAGAAGTTGAATGGCTACCTACGTTGCGTCTATAGTAACAGTGGTCAGAGCAATGATGGTAGGATCTGTTGCTCCTTCGCCCGGACAATACCAAATGCTATAGCAGGTGTCATGTACCCCTACCAATATATTCGACTCGCTTGCCCACTTCACGGTAGTGACCTGCGTGCCGATTTTATAGATTTCGCCCGATGACGTCCCATTTATTCCGACTATATTGTTCCGCTCGTTGTTGCTATTGAGATTTCTGGTCTCTGCCACATAAAGTTCCCGATTTACGTCGATCATTACCACAAATTGATCATCCGCAGTTCCTGCTCGACACGCGGCAATTTCTGCTATTTGTGTTTTAGCTTTAAGAGTGAAGGGTTCATATTGGCGTGTAGCGCCCGGTATGAGATCGAAGATGTGAACGGCTATGGCAAGCAGGAAAATGTTTTATTAAGCCATTGGAATTTGGTGAATGATCGATAATATTTATCATTTAGTGCGAATAAGATGTCAACCTTATTGTGGTGCATAAACCTCAAACAGTTCCTTG
This sequence comes from Philornis downsi, assembly GCA_019455685.1. Taxonomy (NCBI): domain Eukaryota; kingdom Metazoa; phylum Arthropoda; class Insecta; order Diptera; family Muscidae; genus Philornis; species Philornis downsi. Next base: position 384,451 of record JAHXMU010000182.1, read on the forward strand.
TTACGAGAAGAGTGTTAAATATAATTTTTACGAAATAAGTGAAGTTTTTACTCTGATATGAAACTCGGAATTCTCTGCACAATAGAGATAATGATAGAAAACCCATTTTAACTACAAGATTTCTGTTGCATCATGTATTAATTTCTTATTATTGAAGCTGAACCGACATCAAAATAGAGAAATATCGAAAAATTTGAAAAAGTTTCATGTATCATTTTTGGAGACCTCTAATGGGGTGGGACTACCTGGCGTCTTTTATACCCCGCCAAAAATTATTACAAATCCATCGTATTAAAAAATCGCAAAAAGACAAATGAGTTTATAAGTCGAAAACGAACCAAAATAATGACATTTTGTAAATCCCATGCAGACGTGTACAATATCGTGATTTTAACGTCTCATCCAAAAATGTAAAAAAAATTAATAATAATGTTAATACATAAATATAATATTAATTTCATAAATATAATATAATATTAACTTCAAACATGATTGAAAATTAAAATGTTTTCACTATTTGGTGATTTAGTACCAAGATATGAACTCATTTTGCTTTTAGCACTTTTTTATTTTAGCGATTTTTTAAGTATTTGTTGATGACAGATTAACGGACTCACTGAGTATAAGCCTTCGTCGCCAATTGTAACGCGTGCTGTTTTAACACGCTATGAAAAAATGAAGATGGAAAGTAGACCATCTTTCTAAATGAAAGAAATGGTTGTGGAAAGAATAGGATAGTGAGAATATACAACGGTACAGGAATAGAGGTGGAGCTCGAAAGTTTAACCAAAATATAAAAGAAAAAAATATGATGAGCGGATACATAGAATGTGCTGCAAATAACGTTTTTACAAGTTGCTACCTCCGGAAAACAGTACAAATGGAAAAATCATCCCAATTATTGATGCTATATAGCAACGAGATTAGAATGACAATATCGCGGCTCAAGGCCTATGGGCAGATCTATTTAAGGCTGGTGGCGAATGGCATCGCATCTTAAGCAAGATGGGGCCCAACAAAAACATGACCGGTGATTGGGATCTCAGCGTATTGTCTTGTGATCAAAATAGGCAATCTTAACAATTGCCGGAATAGTCGGAGCAGAGGACCTGATTGGGTCCAGTCAGTTTGATTTTAGACCTGGTAAATCGCCAATTGTCTTGATATTCACACTGCGGCAAATATTGTGAAATATTAAGAGAAATAAGAACACATTGTCTTCAGTCGTTTTGCACCAAATAAGGAAGACCGCTGTAGTGGGCATAACTGGCACAACCTTTAACAAAAGTCACACGCGTGATCAAAAACTGAATTGTTATTGCAGACTTCTCAATCATCGTTAAGGGGCCATTAAAGCTCAGTGTGGCCGTAGAGGAGGACAAAACAAAATTATTTGTCTCATCTACTCAACTTAACTGGTGTCATATTGTCAGAATGGGCACGAATGGTTTGATTTAAAGATTATTCTATTTTGAATTCGAAAGACAATGACACAGGGCGACACAAACTTTATTGAACTGGATAAATGGTATACTTGAAACTCCAAGAGAATCGCATACGACTATGTTAAATGGTTGCGTTCAAGATTGTTATCGGTCAATCTCGTCAGCACAATTTTGATTTAGTGGGCGGCGACTGAGAAATTGATTGTGGTCGAAAGAACAAATTCTTTGGCACGGCAAACCCTCACATCCTAAAACTCACAAACTGAATGGCGAAGCTTGCTAACAGACACTGTGGTTGGTTAGATGAAAATTTGCTAAGGTTCTTAGTTATACGACCTTTAAAAAGTGTGCAGTAATAGTATTTCAGTCGTAGTATGAAAAATCTTAACAATCCTACCCGTAATATCTGAGTTATCACGTATAACCAAAGTATCCAATCCCAAGGAAATACTGCGCCAATTCAGTAACGGAATCTGGGCTTGGCTGCCCGGATAACGTGGATTCAGATGTAAACGGCCGGTATAAGTGTAAACCCATATAGAAGTGGAATCCAGAACCATAAAAAATCTGAAAATGAACTAACAATTATAAGTACCCTCTCAGCAAGCAGTCTACTTACTTCTTTCCCACTTGAATAACTCTAACATCTGTTCGGCCATCAATGATAATGGGCGTGTTGATATACTTCTCATTATAAATATGAATTTGATTCGATGTGGCAACAATTAGATGACCATAACCCAAAGCAAAATTAATCACCCTTTCGGTAAAGTCCAAGATATCACTGCTGCCATTGGTAATATCTTCCAGACGCAACGATTTCCGACCCGTGGTAGTCGCTTTCAGGTTTCTGGATATCAACTGTTTCTGTACAATATAACCCACAATTAGCTGACCGGTAGAGGTGCCACAAGCCACTTGAGTACCGTCAGAGGACCAAGAGAGAACATGAAATGAACCCACTTGAGGTTCATTAAAACGGGCGGTGCTGTAAGACCACTAAATAGGTGACCAGTTAATGTGCTTTGAAAACAAATTAATATGCAATTAATTCATCAAGAACTTACACCAGCGATGGAGCACAACTTCAGCATATTGAAGGTACTGACCAGTAACACATCCTTTTCTGGATTAAAAGCCACTGCTGTAATAGCGTATTCCTCTGTGGTACTGGTAAACAGATTGGCTCCTTGGGAATCCCAGATTTTAAAACGATAATCTTCTCCTCCCGAGGCTATGATGTTAGACTGAGAAGACCAGCTCAGCGATAACACCAATCCGTCGTGGGCACGCCACTACGAGGGGGGGGACAAGAAATAACATCATTAGGTGTTACACATACTAAAGAGCTTCACAGAGACGACAATATTCCAGTTACCCTGATCAATTTACTGTTAGCTGCTAATGGTTTCACTGATATATGACCTCCTTGACAGAACACAATTGAAGTAGAGTTTGAAGCCCAGCGAGCACAACGTATGGCTTCATCACTTTGTATCACTGTAGATCGCAGCATACCCGAGCGAGACCAGATTTTAATAACACCATCTTCGCCGGCTGTAGAAAAACGTGTTTAATATTTATTCTCTGCAAGGAAGTGGTTTTTGTTTCCCTGCCTGTCAACAAACCAGCACCATCTGGACTCCACCTGCCAGAACTTATGGCAGCCGTATGAGCTGCAATACACCGCTCCACCCGTGAACTTTTATTAAGTATAATGAAACGACCATCATTGCTACATATGAGTAAAGTGTCACTGCCCTTGCCACCACCACTGCTGCGGCCGCCCAACAGAAGCCAATGTAAATCAGTGGGTATGAAATCCTCCGGTAGCTTGGCCACCTCCACCGAGTCTCTAGTGGCAGAACTCCATTTGAATATCTGGTGGTCGTCACTGTGAGCGATAAACCCTCATGTAACTTTAACAATTTTATTCAAATTCTTTTTCTACTGACCTAACAAAATAGATTTCATCATTGCTGCTCCAGTCCACACAACTTAGAGGTAAATTATCCGCTGGCTTGTCCTTTGTTTTATTTTCATTAACCGCCGAATTTCTGGAACTCGCCGTTGACATTCGGAGATCATAGTCACCGTTAGCATTTGCAGGAGTTTTTTTGCAAATGTGAGTTTTTAGTTTCATTTTCTTGCAATAACAATATTTAGCACTTTTTCACCGTTTTCAAAGGATATGAAATGAAAGAATAGGAAACATTTTTTCGATGTCCTTTGGAAGTTGCCTTGACAACTGTAAAATTCGTTGCTAAGCAGCAAGTTGGCAGCAAAAAAAAACAACTGTTGAGTGAAAATAAATTGAATCAGGGATGTCCACAATTTGAATTAACGGTCATTAAATTCAAGCGCACATAATATTTAATGCAGGCCTATAGAGCTCCGTGCATATTGAGTATACTAAGGATCGATGATAAATGAGTATTGGCCAGGAAAGAAATTTCCCAGTGAAGGGAGTGAAAAGAGAAAGAAAAGAATGTAACAGTTGATCCTAAGAGGAGAATATATCATCAATATAGATACAGAAGATGCGACGGAGAGAATAAGGAGGCACTTTACGGAAAAACTGTGGTGCCTGCTACAGCTTCCGTGGATCTCTAGTGGATAAAAACCTTGTCGCGGCCACTTAACACCGCTTCAGGGTGAATTATTTCTTTATGACAATGTTGTATCTACTCGTCACTTTGGTAAAAGAAAATGAGGATACCAAAAATACATTTTGTGGGTACCTAAAAACATATATGCCTGCTGCCCTGGCCACGAAAAAGTGATCTTAATACGAAAAAGTGATCAGATAACAGCACCTTCGACAACGAATTCAGATTTCAAATTCATTAGGATGACATGCTAGTAGGTGGAAACACATTCCCGCATAAAGACACCTACAAGACAACTTGGCTGACTATCCCATAACATTAGAAACTAGGTTGGTCACGTGGCGATAGGTAGAAAGCATACTTCCAGTATCATGGGCATGTGTATGGAACGTATTGCTAACATAAATTCGGATCAATACCTGGTTGCAGCTAAGGTACGCACGTATGCAATTAGGCATAAAGAGAGCACGTCGCTATGCTGTATGTCTGCTGGATAATCGCGGCCTAAATTAAAAAAAAAATTCTCAACTACTACAACAAAACGTCCCCAATTCTGATTTTTCTGACACGCTGTGACAAGATATTGTGAATTTAATTGGGTTCCATTCTCATCAGTGAAGATAGTGAAGAAAATATAGCCACAGATATGCACAATATGTTGCAATAATGGGGAATGTTACTATTTCCGGATTACGACACAAGCAAAGAAAACACGCAGGTTATCGTCGATGGCAGAAACTTAAAAAATAAGGTCAGAATAACAGTATCACGACTTAAGAACAGCAAAGGTGCGGGTGTTGATTGACAGCCAGCAGAGATCTTTTAGATCAGAGATTATGAATCAGTTTTTAAATGCGATTTGATACAATGAATCCAAGCCCGATGTGTGATCCAAGTTTGTGTATACCAATTGTGACGGTATAAGTTTTTACCGCTACAAAAAGTTCCGTCGAGCGTCATATGCGAACGTCTAAAGTATATTCTGTCTGAAGTTTATAGGCAGCCATAAATCTGCATTCTATAATCCGATACAGCAAGTCCTGGCCATTTGAAAGTTGCAGGTAGTTTATATAACTTTGTAGAATGACACCGACCGACACGAAGTCTTTAGTAAAGGTAAGCAAAAATCTTAGTGTCATTTTATAGCAAAGAAAGATTTTGAATATCGTGCGATTTCTTCAAAATACGTTTGGAGATAATTATGAGGAAAGCTGCAGTAAATACGAGTACACCGAAAACTGCGTGATGTTATTGCACCAAATATCCAAAAGTGCCAGACGTTATTCTACCTAGCTTGCTTTGCAGTGCATAAGCTCGTGTTATGACACAAGCGATTGAATCAGTTCTGATATCTTTCGAGAGGAAATGCTCCGATGAATGTAAAGATTCATTATTAATACTGGAGAGTACTGGCGTAGTAAGAAATGTTCTCATATTGTGCTCATTGACCTTAACGCTTCTGTTCGAAAAGCCTTTGGCCACGGTGTGTCAATCGCGGCCTGTATTACTATATCGGCGTTATCAAGCGCATCGAAATACAGCAATTGCGTTGCCTGACACTGACACCTGACAAACACTCCATCACGTAAAATTGTCGGTAACAAACTTGGTAGGTGACCATAACTTCTCATGAAGGGTTGGGCTTCTTCGAAAGCCTACCGAAATTTACTGTAACGAATTGGAGAAGGGGTGCGGGCGACGTAGAGTTCTTTTCTACATGCGGAGCCTAATAAAACAAAGTGTCTGTTTTAGTTCAAATCTAAATGACTGCCAACTGCCGTGGCTACAAAAAGCTGTATGCTAATGTAATTTATATGTATATACTTTTAATTTCCATACTTTTTCATTTCCTAAATGAATGCATATTTCAAGCAATGCAAACCTAGTAAATTAACGTAACCAATGCGTTGTGTCCTGCATATCGTGTTTAAATACGTTCATCCCTTTCGTTAGATTGCATTACTTCTTCCGCTGTTACACAACATTACAACATTTAATTTTCCATTTCCTGCCACACACTGCTGCACGTTTTGCCATTAGTAAATCCTGCGACCATGTATCCGATCAGGTCGTTAGTAGAGAGTGGGAGGGAATAAAGTATAATCATTTGGCACATATATTTAGACAATATTTTGCCTTAACTTTCTTAACCTCTTACATTTATTTAATTACCTGGGTAATTAAATGCCATATAAATAGCCGTATGATGGAACAAGAACAAAATCGGATAACATTTGTATATTCTGGTGCAATTACCAGGACTTAATGACATCATATACGAGTATTTATCAAAACAAAATGGTTTATCACCAAAATACTACTCATATTGGTTGGATTTCAATTAACAAATAGGACCTTATAAATAGACTTTAGTTGGAAAATTCGTTCAACTTGGTTACAATGATTAATAGATCTTAAAAACTTTGCATAATAAAATTAATTTCTTTACTTTTGCCAGAATAACGTTCGGCACTATAACGCTATTCGAATAAACGTTGACGTGTTTGACTTTGGCGTAATTATATGTCGATTATTTTTTAGTAGAAACCCCCATAATATTGAAAACATTTAGGGATTCATTTCCATTAGTCTTCAGAAAAATTGTAGGGGTAACATGATTTTGTTGGCATTAAAAAAACGATTTTAATTATGATTACAGTTTTATTAAGTGCGACAAATAGTCAATCTACTATCCAGTTTTTGGAGACCTCGCTATATCAAAACTTGCGAAACTTCATCACTGCCTGGAAGATGCTGCGTGAACTACTTCAATTTGCTTTCGTAACATTCATCAGCCATGTTTTATTTATATTTAGTCTCATCCAGCATCGTTCCGGATACAGAGAAATACTGGATGCAAAGAAGTATAGGGTGGCACATACATTTTTTGTTTAAGTTTTTTTTTCGTCTCTTTACAGAATTAACTAAATAATACTTGGGAAATTTATTATGGAAAGGCTCAGCACAGAACAAAGAACCAAAGTTGTTCAATTTTACTTTGAAAGTCAGCATTCGATTATTCAGATTATATCGAAATTTCTGTCATGTTCGAAATGCTCCTAGCGCTCCTACAATTTACCGATTGTTTCAGCGTTTTGGGCAACAGGGGGCTGTCTGTGATCTTCCGAGTGCTGGAAGACCTCGTGCAGTTCGAAATGAAGTGACCATTGCTCGAGTGCAAGCAAGTATAGAGGAAAACCCCGAAATTTCCACCAGGCGGTGTTCTCAGCAGTTAGAGATGTCTAGGCAATCTTTGCAAAGAATTTTACATCTTTTCCCATATAAGATGCAATTGGTTCACGAGTTAAAACCAAATGATGCACAAGAACGCATTCAATATAGTCGCCGTTAAAGTTACTTATGCGCCACGCTGGAGCGTTTACAATCAATTTGGATTGAAATCAACCCATTTAACATATTACAGAATGGAAGCTATTTCATGTCAAGTACTTAACGTATTTTTACTGGGAAGATAAATATGTAACACCTGTTACTGCAATTCAACTTTTTGTGACAGCCAGGAAGCGAGCACTGTAATCGGAGGGCTTGGCCTAATAAATCTTTCGTTAAAAAAAAATTTTTTATGAAAACGCAACAAAAAAAAAAAAAAAAAAATGAAACCGACAAATTCCGCAAAACTTGATCAATATTACGAGCGAAGGATGGGCATATAGAATTACCGGACTTCGGGTTGGCGGTTGTCCTCGAGAAATATAGGTATAAGCCAGATGCGATGGACTCGATGGAGATGAATACGACGTAACAGCTATGGTTTACTACATCTAAAAATCTTCATGTTCATTTTTGAAGCCTTTCCGCGTTGGAGCGTTTACGTAAAATAACTCTGCGTTTTCTGTATTTTGATGCATTCGATCACGTCGATGTCGGTATGCAGCTTCATTAACGATAAAAAATTCATACATTTTGCGAAGTATTTTTCTCTCGAAGGCTTCCAGAACTAATTCATCCGATTATACCACAGAATCAGGATTCTGCGTTGTACAGCAAGACTATTGTGTGGTGTAATTGGATTTTTTCTTCGTCGAGGGATGGCTTTATCATTAAACCGCTTCCTAAGTCACCCTAACATCAGTTTACAACCAGTACTTTCCAGGCAGACGTCATTAGTTTTACCGACGGCGGAGCCAAAATAGACGAATTCATCCATCACTGCAAATTTGTGGTTGTTAATCTTCTTAATGTTAATCTTCTCCCGGTCGATTTGATAAGCTTCATGAATTGTAAATCCGATAGAATAGGCTTCAGTCTTTCGTATATAAAATTTTGATAGAAACTTATATAATAATAGATTTTTAAGAGACTGATATCGCGGTGTTTGGGTCATCTTTAATAATACCCTTACATTTTTGACATCGGACATGTATTCGTTGATCCAAATCATGTTTAGTTGCGTAAGCGAGCTGAACATCAGTTCATAACCTATTCTGATCTCGGATTGGTTCGGTGCAGGTCAACCGCTCGTCATTAGCCACTTATAGAAGTATTATCTCCAATAATGCTAGAATCGTCCTTTCCATCAATTACCATGTGATCAATCTGGTTTCTCGTGTTACGTTCATAAAAAGCCAAGATATCTTTTGGATGTGTTAAGCCGGAAATGTGGTGTAGATTACCACCATATTCCGCGTCGCAGGTGGTGGAGGTGGTGGTATTACCTAGTCTAAGAACATGCTGATAAGGTGCAGTTAGGTTGTTCAAAACAGATACAAATTTTCCGCACAAAGCCCTCGAAATGACCTTATATTTGAAGTCTCATTCTGTGATGTTTGCCACTGAACAATGGACTAGTTTTCTTAAACATCGAATATAAAAATATATAGGCAATGTACAGGTGCGATTCAAAATTATATGCAAATGTTTCAACATTAATTAATGTAATGCAATGTAGCTACAACCAATACATTTTATCTCCTTTCTGTAGCAAACAGCACTAGTTGGGAAACAGTACGCTAAGTTTATCAAAATAATTTATAAAATATATAATACACGTTCACGATTCGTTGTACACATCCCTGTAAATAGGTCAATACATTTGTATCAGCTAAATATATGCTGGAAATATACCCACATATATCCTGGTACGCGTTAATGATTACGAAGCGTAATTGCACCCACCATAAATAGTATTCAAAAAGTATTTCTATAATTAATACCCCCCTTGATAGGTTTACTTTGTAAACATAAATAAAAACAAATCCAAACATTTGAAGTCCTTTGAAATCACGGATTTTTCGTTTTGATATTAAGTGATAATGACTGCTGCTAACAATCGCCGCCTAAACTCGAAACAGTACCTCTAGAATAATCATCATCTCATTAACTATGCGTTGTATAGGAAATGGACTTGATGACCTCATTCCCATCATGTGTGATTTATCGAAATATTCAATGTCATTTAATTTTCGGTTGATTTCGTTTGATTTGTTGTAATTTCTGCTCGAATTTGAAGAGATTAATGATGTGTCACAAAGGTGTCATTGTGTGGTAGGTTGTTGGTATGTAATTACTACAACAATTATTTACATTTAATATTCATGATTTGGACTCATCGGACCGAATGTTTCATTTCATTTGTTTACTTATTTTATAAAGCTCAAAAGCCAAACTAGGCCAAAATTGAATGTTGGGGTAAAATTTTTTTCGTGGTTCAGATATAAAAGAAATTTCGTATCCTCCAACTGGTATTGAAAGAAAGGAGGAAAAATCACGCTAGATTGTGTGGCGAAACATTTTGTGTTCAGAGGTTACTATTTTCTGAAAACCATTTCAATTATTAGGTAAACAAACAAAATATTCTCATTCAATTAAAATAGCGTTAAACTTAATATATATTAAATCAAGAAACTAATGATAAAAAAATTCCACTCTCAATGTTAGAAAAATCTGACATTCGTGCAATTAATAATATTTGGGAAAATTTGAAAATATACGATGTGAGTATGTGATGAAAGCACGCGACGTGAGTGTAACTTCATATATTGCTTTGTTTTATGGGAGAGGAAGCATGTTATTTATTAAGCAAACACCTTTTCAAAAGAACAGTTTTTTCCAGGTCGCAAAATTCAAATGGAGCTGCTCACTACTTACTAACCAATCTATTTACACCTTTTATCGGATTCGCACGTAAAATGCTATTGTGCGATTTGGCCTCTTTCTCCTTCAATTTTATTATTCCGATCTCTTCGCCCATCCCCCACTTTTTATCACGCCACATTCTTGTTCTTTCTGAATCCGATTTAAGATATTTATCACAAAAATTATCAGTTTCAATTATGAAGATAGGCAATACAATGCAGTATTATTTGCAAATACAGAATATATAATATCTGAATATATAATATTAAAATATATAATATAATGTTTTTTTGGCCATCTGTCAATATAAAATAATTAATAATAAATAAAATAATTTTAACTAAGCGATTTAAAAATGATTGCGTGAGAAAAAAAGTTGAGTTATTTTATATATATTTGCATTTTATCGATTTTATTTCATTTGGTGACGTTTAGAATATTTCTTTACAGCGTAAGATTTACATTTTTTTCAGGTCCTTTGGGATTCTGATAATTTGATAAAGCTTTTACTAAACTTGTTGTGTGTTTGATGAACAGTGACTGCTGCTCAAAGAAAGATTTGATGCTTTCATTGGGACTCGAAGCCATGACCACGATTGGTTTTCGAGATGTTGACATTTCTATTTAATTTAGCGAATTTCTAAATGACGACCTTTTGATTTTTTTAAATCGTAATATTTTGTTAATTTCCTTATTGGGTAGTTTGTTTTCGAGATATTGTATTCTATGCCTTTTTTTGGCTTTTAAGTGCTAAAAAAATGTTACTTTGTTGAAGACGATTGGTAGACGCGCCTCTCTGAAGCCAACTTTTGATTATATCCGGGATTGGACGTCCCTTTTCCGAGATACGGATATATTTAAATTTTAGGGATTTCCGCCTTTGTTGACTTTTTGGGTATTTCATTACACCGTGTAATCGCTATCGCCATCACAAACCTTCTTAAGGTCCTGGGCTTTCTGTATCTCCCTTTCCGAGATATACTCGTAGATATTTTTGTGTTAGCCATTGTTAGCTATTAGGTATCTATAAAATTAGTATTATGGTGAAGAAAATTTGAAAACTACATTCCTTTGGAGCAAATATTTGGTTGTTTTCGCGATTGGACTATCCGTTTAGGGGATGTAAAAACTTTTGCATTTTAACAAATGCTTTATTTGGCAACTTTTCCAATATTGTTTGACGTTAAGTGATGAGTATCATTTTTTCGTGAATTTGTTTATTTTCGAACACAAAATTATTTCGTGTTGTTTCCCAAAGACTGTAGCCATTATCTATAACTTTCGGCTCCAAGAGAGGGACTAAACTTATGTTCATACATAACCGGCGAACAAATGTTAAAAATTTTACTCTTCACAGATAACCAGAGACTAGTTAGACATGAAAGTGTGAATGTTCTGCCAAAGGTAGTTATTTACTCCCTCCACACTTCGATACAAAACAAAGGCGCTTCGCTCAGACCCAAACGAAATTACAACAGAAACGAGTGGGCGGGCTCAAAGTCAAGCAGACACTAAAAATGGCGCCGGCCCGATAAGATAAGTGGCTCTAAAAACTCATGAAAATACCCGTGTTTACAAAGGTGGGTGCCGCTATGGCCAAACTTTACCATACAAAGTGTATTTTTTTAATATTTGTCAATTATAATGACCCCAATTAATGTGTCCTGTTAAAGAAATAATGTATTTTATCAACGAATAAACAGTAGCAATGAAAGATAAATATATAACGAAATAACGATTAAATAACAAAAATAAAAACCCAAAACGCGCAAAAATAAAAATGACTAAAATCTTTATTTATTACAATGCTAGAAAGTCAGACAGTCGTACTATTAATAATATTTGGGAGAAAATATGGAAATATGGCCTACATTTAAGTTATTTTAAACTGAAAAATGATTTATAGATTTACAAATTTTTGTGCAAAAGATGACCTGGAATCCCGATGAAATTTTCTGTTGTTGCCATATGTACCTGATCATATATATCAACATTGGTAACTCCGGTATTTAGGAACAATTAACAGTTAAAGATTCTAAACTAAACTCGTCGTTCAGTATTGTCACTTATTAAAGAACCGGTTTAGCACATACTCTAATTGGAAATTGATAGACCTCTAAGAGAATTTCCTAAAAGTTTATTAAACTAAAAATAACACCTATGAAAAAAAATCTTTAAAAATTTCGTCTTCTAACATACGAGTATATTAAACGCAGATATGAGCACGCAATGAAAATCGTTTTTCATTCATTTTAAATTTTATTTAATTTTTTCTCCGCGACGAAATTTTCAGAGAAATACAACAAATCCCATAAATATAAAATAAAATAAATGCGTTCTCCCCTAAGACTACCAAGGCAAACAGCAGCCACCGTAAAGGGACTGCAAAAATCATTCCTCCATCCAGTCGCTCAAATGGCTTTGATAGCAGCCAAAAAAATTAAAGATAAAAACTGTTACTATCACAAGAGAGCCAAATCCAACAACTAGTTAATAAAATATAAAGAAAGGGCTTTCGAATTCCATACTCCATGGACGGGGAGGAGGCAGAGTATGACACATCGCATGGCTTCGATTCCCACAGAACGCAACATTTGCTGCACGACACCCACTCACATTTCATTGCAGCAGACGACATCAAATTGCATTACTTTAATAGAATTTGTCAATTTTCTGTTGCAGCATAAGGGCTTAAAAACTTTGACGTTTCTTTATTTTCTGTACTCATATCATGCAGTTCAGTTCTTTTAGCTTTATCGTTACTTTAACCTGACAGAAAAACATTAGAACAACAATATCTTGCAGTCAATAAAGTTCGAAAATATAAATAGAGTTTCGCGCAAGCTGAAGCAAACGGCGTAAATCATTTCAGAGCGACGTTAGTGATTAGGGGAGAAAGCAATCGCATTTCTTATTGATTTAGAGCGATATAATTAAGACACAGAGAAAGGAAAAGGTTGATGTGTTCAATAGGAATACACATTGTTGAAAATATACTTCAAGTAGGTTTGCAGGACCGAACAAGGCCACAAGTCCAACATGGTTATGTGACACACTTCTCTCGAACATCGGCTAAGGTGAAAGGTGACTCTCTTGATGATTGGGCTTGCAGTTGGGATCATTTGAAAACAGTCGATGAAAAATTAATAAAGCCAATAATACGCGTAAACCTGAATCATGGGCTGCATGGGCTATATTCTATACATAAATATGTTATTATATAGGATATATAATATATCGAGCTTGTTGTTTCGTGCGGATTAATAATTTCTATATTACTTGTTAGAACAGATCAATATTTTTAGGTGAGAACAAAAACCCACATTGACGTAACTTGATCTTTTCCAAGCATTTTTGGCATACAAACCATATTTATACAAGTGGAAACATGCAAAGCTAGACGAGTGGCTAAAGTTCGGTAGGATAGTAGCTTATGAGTTCAACGCCGTATTTTGGTGGTATTATTATGGTATTATTCAATAACCACTCCCACAACAGGGGCGTGTCGAATCAATTGTAGGGGCGTGCCAAGGTTTATGACCCTTTAGTTCCTGTTTTTGTTGTCTCGCATTGACGCACTAAATCAGCCGACGCGAACTTGGCCATAAAACATTCAAGTCAAATGGGTACGATGGGACGATCATGTAAATCGTAAAAAGGGTGTAATACTGATAACAAATTCTGTTGTTTGATAAGGTAAATTACGATGGTGTTTTCTCTTTATTGTCAAAAAAAAAAAAAAAAACAAAAAAATGAATATTGGAAAATGAAGAAATAGCTGTTAATCTATCTGTCACCATTGTAATGCGAATTTCAGAACAACTAACGATTCACGGGAAGGGAATTGGAATGATGCATCGATTTGTATATGAAATCTTTGTATGCCTATAACAAATTGTCATAATCTGCAAAATCGATCAGAATTTTGAGATGTCATGAACACATATCTTGAAAATAATTTGGTAAGAATTTAAAATTGCGACTTATCAAGAGGGTTTTTTGTCGTCTGTTTTTTTAATGTTTGGCTAAATTTTGGTCAAGTTTTAAATCCGAACACAACGGTGTGAAGCAAATTTTGCTCAGATAAAATCGTTATAGCTATTATCTAACTAAGTGCAACTACTGTTGGGACTTTTCAATTTAGATTTTTTCGAAGCGATTCTGACTTTTGAAATATCCAGCATATGATTTCGTCCAAAAAGTCCTCTCTGGCTTAACGCATTTTGCTTTCCGTTTTGAAAGGACAACTCTTCTTCCTTCATTTTTTTTCTGTTTCCTGATTCCCTGCTGCATATGGGAAAGAGGACGTTGTAAACACAATCGTGGCGTCGATGTTGATGACAAAGATAAAAACTAAAACGATTTTGTCCGAAAATCGCTCTTAGCGCTTGCATGCTGTCGTTTTAGCCCAAATCGTCAAAAAAGCCAGCAACAACAAATAATCATTGTGTGGTTTCCAACATCAACTTTGTTAAGGGAACAAAATTCGAGGAAAACTTAAAGTTTTCTCCACTTTGTTGTGTTAATAGCAGTCGTTTTCCCTTTCAGTGTTAACAACGACGATCGTTGTTTGGGTTGGATGAACCGTACGAACAATATCTGTGTGTGGCCAAGTGCGATAGAGCCAGTGTGCGGGCCTGGTGCTGGTGTTTGTGACTCGTATTCGACGAACATTAGATTCATTCATTTGCTCGGTTATACTCAATAGAGTATTAGTGCGAGTAAAATTGTAAGTGTGTGTGCCCCTGTGTGTTCTTGTGTATATGAAACATGTATGTGCCCGCCTAGTATGTGTGAGCTCCAACTCTATTCGTTGCATTTGATTCGTTTTCATTTTATTCATTCTGGCTGTGTTCAGTTGGGTTCAGTGGATTTCATTGCGTCGTTTGGTTTCGTAGTTTTCATTTTAGTTTGAGTTTAGTTGTCAACGCGTCGATTTCGTTCGTCCACAAGACAAATTTGTAGTCGAAGTGAGACGAAAAAAAGATATAAACGAGAAAAAGTAAAACGGTGGCAATTCAAAAAAAGTGCACTGCGTAAAAAAGTGTAATAGGAAATAAATTGGCGCGCTTTAATTGAAAATTGAAAAAGTCATTTAGAAGAAGTAGCTACCAATAGAAAACGGATAGAAGGCTTTGCGTGGCTAAAAAGGATATAATAGAAGATAAAAAATACATTGTAAATGTAAAGATTAACGAATAAAAATAAATATATTACTGTGATTGCATATACGAATATTGAACAACCAAAAAAAAAAAAAAGTTAAACAAAACGAGCATCATGTCTTTACCTGCATTTGTTTTTGCATTTCTCTTATTCGCCATTTTGTGCCTTAATTCAGGTTTGTATTTCCGTTTATTTAATTAGTTATTATTAGCACTTTCTTCGATTTATTCAGCTCTCCTATTGCAGCTCTCCTATTCCATATTTAAATTACTATTCAAAATGTTTATATTTTAATTCAAGTGAAAATGATTCTGATTATAATCGTGTGTATGTATAGTAGTCCTTCTATGGCTATATGTGATATCAAAAAGGATGGTCTTGGGAATGATATAAACAGTAAGCTAATAAAAATAAAGTTGTAATGACAGATTTTATCATCAGCTGCAATATCAGAGAACTAAGATTATCAGCATTTCAGAAGAAATGTTGTTAAAGGAAAACTCTGTTCAAAAAGTTAAAAATGTTTAACAAAATTTGTCAAATTAAACTTGAAGTAAATAAATTCCTTAATGAATTGGAAATCATGCAATGTATGGAAAATTTTCATGGAAATAATGAAGGTGATCGCATATTAACATAACAAAGTACAATAATAATTGAAATACACTGATCCGAGCATTAACTGTGGATTGAAAATTAAGCTTTTGTGAAGTATGACTTAGACATTTAATACTGAAACCAAAACCAAAATTTAAATTTAAAACAAAAAGCGAAAATGTTGTGTAATGTAAAATTTTCCAAGCGCCTTGATGTTTCACGTTTTTTTCACGAATGATCACGCATAGTTTTGACTGTCTCTCAAAAGTCGGGCCGCTTTCTTTTGCGTCGTCCATCAAAGTTGTTATCGAAAACTTTTCTCCTAGTGCGTTATGTCCCATCAGCACAACGTGATCCAGTTGCTGTCAATATACAGCCCATAATTCATACGTCAACTCCGTCCACATATTTTACGGAATAAGGCTTTCAGAACTGATTCATCCTTCGGTGTCTCTGTGTTCTATACCAAGACAGGTAACTTAGTGCAATTCTTAAATTCTTGAAAAGACGATTATTGCATCTGTTTACAAGCAGTAGTCTTCTTCCAATTTTCATTTCATTTACAGCAGAGCAAAGCTGGATGAAATCGTCCATCCCTACAAAGCTATGGTTATCAACTTCCCAAACGAGTAGATTCCTTGTTCGCTGAAACAAATAGCTTGGTTTTGTCCTCGAATATCGCCAGATCTACTTTTGCCGGCTCCTTCCTAATGGTTGAGAGGCCTGCAGTAACGTCTCGTAGTTTTCGATTCGTGATGTGAGTGACATTAATACGTGCAAGCAGTATGTAGCTTTTGTTAAACATTCCGCTAGTAGCTTTTATAGAGAGTGGCGTACGAACCGCACCTACTGTCAACTGTGAATGGGGACCATTATTTAAAGATGTTGAAGAATTTTTTTTTTTTACACAGAACTGCGCCAAAGACGTATCCGTTTTAACAGCATTTGGTTTCAGTTTGGAATGAAGAAAAAATTTTTCATGTGTTCGGAAGTTTGTCAAATTGCCTGGCTGCTTTTACTAAATTATTCTATTTATTTTAACAGTTGTTTTTGGGAGTCGAAAAGCTGAGAAAAATATCTCGATAACTGGTTATTTGAACACTCTAAGTGAGATATCATACATTTATATGTGGGAGTAAAGTAAGGCATTCCTTCTATGAAGTAATTGGATTTGAATTGGATTCAAGAAGGTTCGCCTTTATTCTTAATTATCGTCTTAGCTGCTTTATTAATAATTCATCTGGTCATTGGCGAACGTATTATATATGCTAACTAATGTGCTAAGTGGTTCATTTATTACAAATAGGAACCGTCGAAATGGAATGATTTGTTTCTGAAGGTTTCTTCCACGAAGGTCTCTGATTACGATTGAGCTGCTTTCGCTTACTTCGTATATAAATTTCAAATTAACTTGCATCCCATGCATGAAATATGAGACGAGTCCTCGCATTCGGTGAGTTTACGTGCATTCCATTTTTAGATTCACTGAAAGACGTTATATCAAGACTGGAATTCCCGATCACACACACGATAGTCACGTGGTCAGTGCATGCGCTTTTGTCGTATAGATTATTGATAAAACTTTCGCAATGCCGTTGATTACACCTGGACTTATCATTGACATTAATAGAAGTACTTATATTTAGGTACAGATACGTTACGTTACAGAGCTGCTTGTGTTTCATACTTATTAAAATGCCTGGGGATGATTGGAGCTCCCGATGAACCGTCCCGAATCAAATGTATAGGACCATACACGGGACAGACAAACAGATCTATAGACTCCTTCTATTGTTTAATGATCTTAGATAAATACCAGCTATTTGAAAATAGTGGCGGAAAAAAACCTGGATAACTCATCCAGTTACAGTTGTTGCCTAAAGTTTGGGAGTCAAATACTGTTTCCATAATTTCAGTAGATTTGTATAGACATTTTGAAAATTGTGATAAATACAATATCTGTGGTCACAACCCATAACAGCCTAAGTCTGTTTTTCAATATTTTCAGTACAGGAGTTTACAGTTTTGAATCTTCACTGAAAATCAGGAGCAGGTGTTTTTTGGAAAACGAGTTTCTTTATTCAGTTGTTAACAAAAAATAGTTGTTTATTCTCGCAGTCGAAAGATATTATCGAAAAAGACACTTAGGCTCTTATGAATTGTTGAACGAAAGAAAGTCAAAAAGTTCAAGTTGAGTTAGGCTATTATTCCAGATTAAATAAAAAAGTTTAAGTTTGGAGAAAGACCTTAACTCAATTTATGTTTATCAAAAAACGAAATTGTAATTCGGAATAAGAGCTTAACTCAAGTTAGGAAAATAAAATTGTTTGTTTATTTTTTTGGATTAACGACTTAAGTTGATTTAGGCAATGATGAAAAAATAATGTTTATATTTGTTGTAATCCTAAATTGACTTAGGCAGTTATGCCAAAACAGTAATTTAGAAAAATAACTTAAGCTATTAGGTTTTTTAGGATTAATTGCCTTCCTAGAAGAGATACAAACATGAAAAATTTAGAGCAAATAAATTTGGATACGCTGAATACGATGGTGCTAATAACTCAATTGTGTCCTAACTAGAGTTAGGCTGTTACGGGTTGTGACCACAGATATGTTGATGTGCAAGGAAATAAATTCCGGGAATCAGGCAGACTAATTCCAAATTATGAAAATTCCAAAATTGCCTTTTTGTATGGGAGGTGTCAAAACAAGCTTAGTTACAGTTCTAGGTTAGAGTCAGGCAAAAATTGCGGTGTTTTAGTAGATTCGTGCAGATACTTCAAAAGTCTTGACAATAACAACATTTTAAGGTTTAAGATAAATGGTGGGCAAATTGCTCCAATATTATAAGTTACGGGCCAATTAATAATTGACATTTGTAAATATTCAATATGAAAATGAACTAGACAATATATGTGAAATGTTAATATAATAGGAATTATCCTTCCGAATATTGTGATGCAAGACAGATTTCCCGAATTATACAATAGATTCTGTTTTTTCTTCTTTCAAGAAGAATTTTCTATCTTCCCAAAACAAAAGGTCGTTTTCATGTAATGTGAATGTTTTCATGAACTCATAAGCTCTCATGCAACGGATATGTAATCTTAATTTTGTCCTTTCGCCATGTCTGGCACATAAATGACTTTAATTGGAAGCATTTCTTGGTGTTTTACTTCCCTTCCTTTTTCATTTTGGCGTGCAGTAATTTACTACTATGCTGTTTCACGTTACATTTGAAAGTTTTAAAACTCAACTTAGTAATTTAAATTTGCAATACAATAATAATACGATATTTAAATTCAGAGAACGGTAAAAGCAGTTTAAGTTGTTTTTTACTTCTTAGATTGGAGTTTAAGCGATGGAGCGATAAAAGTTCCATTGTTTGTTTTAGTTTCAGTTGTTACTTTAATAAGTAGCATAATTTTCACGATACCAAAGTACAGATCCCTTCTGTACTGGAAAATGACGCACAAATAAAGTGTATAAAAAATGGTGTCGATATTCTTCAGTTACGTAATGGTGTGAGCATAAAATGTATTTTGTTCTAGTATACACTAAAACTCAACATTGATTCATAATAAATTAACTTCCGATCCAAAATATACTCACTTTTTCAGATATTTTAGGAAAGTTGTGCTTGCGGAGCTACATTTCAGATAAAATCGGAATATTAGACGATAAAAATTGGGTAAAAAAATAAACGTAATTCGGATTATGAAGAAACCTCTCTAATTGAAAAATTTGTTATGTAGATTTTATACAGATTGGTGCACGAATCGTGTTACAAACGCAAAATAGGGGCCAATGGGGGGACCGTTACTTAAAGATGTCGAAGAAGTTTTTTTTACCCAGAACTGCGGCGAAGACGTATCCGTTTCAACAGCATTTAGTTCCAGTAAGATGGAGCAATTGTACACATAGCCAGGCCGGTTATGGTGGAGCTCCAACGAGAATGCCCAAGCAAATGAATATCCAGAAACTTCACTTTCTACTGACCCCCAGGTTCACCTGAACGCTTTTTTATGGGGTTATGTTAACCAAGAGGTGTATAAAACGAAATCAGGGAATTTGACTGATCAGGTATTGCATATGCGTGAAATAAAATAAATATAAAAGTTATTTGCACAATTAGTTCGCCACCCTATATATAAAAAAGAGGATTTTGTCACTTCCAAAACTGAAATATTCATTTCTTGGTTTAAAAATCCTCACATAAATTTGTGAGATAATTTTCGAACACTCTTATTTTCTCTAAGAAAATTGTATGGAATACTTTCTTTTAACAAAATTATAGTGGATTTTGTTTTTAAATCTAACACTTTCTGTGGGAAAGCTCTCTAAGAAAATGAATTTCCATAAAATCCTTCTATAAGAAAATGTATCTATGAGAAAATATATCATATATGTATATATACATATATATGTATATATATATATATAAAATATATATTTTCTATAAGAAAACGTATTTATTAAAAAATATTCTATAATAAACCGTAACTATGGGAATATATTCTACAAGAAAATTTATCTAAAGGAACCTTTTCTATTACAGTGGTACCCATTAGAAAATTTGTCTATAAGAAAATGTATCTGTGAGAATTTGTCTTTGTAAAAATATGTATCTATGAAAACATTTTCTATAATAAAATATAGGAAGATATACAGGGTGTCCGTCGGGAAGGTATACTACTTTGTTTTGCAGCCATTTTGTCATGCATCCATCAAAAGTGGCAGTCTGGTGTTCAACTTGGTCAGGAGGAATCATTGGACATTACTTCTTTGAAACTGTCAATGGGGACGCGATATCGTGCATGCTTTGGGCTTGATTAACATGTGGTATTAACAAGACGTTGCCACATCGCATACAGCCAGGATTACAATGGAATTACTGCGAGACCTCTTTCCACAACAAGTTATTTCAAGAAATGGTGATGTTGATTGGCCTCCACGGTCGCCTGATTTGACACCTCTGGACTTCTTATTGTGGGGATACCTGAAAAGCAAGGTTTATGCAAACAAACCAGAAACGCTTGAGCAACTTAAACAAATTATTCGTGATGAAATTAATGAAATACCGCGTGAAATGTGTGAGATTGTAAGGAAAAATGTGCTCAAAAGGTGCTCAAAAGGTGCCCGCATTTGTGAGGCTAACGGGCTATCTGATATTGTATTCCATACATAAAGTCCATTCTCCTTCATTTAATCAAAAATTATAAACAAATAAAGTAGTACATCTTAACGACGGACACCCTGCATAATTGAGAAAACTTTCTGTATATCTTCTATAAAAAGAACATCTTCCACAAAAAAAAGTATTTGTAGAAAATTTTGTATAAGAAAACACATCTAAGAGGAAAACTTCTATAAGAAAATATGTCTGTGAGAAAATATCCCAATGAAAGCATAACTTTAGAAAATTTTTATATAAAGAGATTTGTCTGTGAGAAAATTTTATGTAATAAAATGTGTACATGAGAAATATTGATATAAGAACAATCATCTATGAAGCAAGTTTCATATAAGAATTAATATCTACAAGGAAATGTTTTATAAGTTTAATTATCCTTATTTTGGTGCCACATTACGTTTGGTTCATCTCACAATAGCAGTTATCAAGGCCATGGTTTTGTATAATTTTTATTCGATAATTCGATTCTCGTTGGGTATTACTTTCAGCAATTGAAGATTTATATATATGAGATACAAAGTAGTGAACATAAGAAAACTCTACACTCATTTTTCTGTATGAAAGTTTTAAGTATTCCATATTTTCTTATAATTTTCTTACAACAAAAAATCATGTGTATGGAAATATGTGATTGTCTTTATGAGAAAATAACACATTTTCGATAAGCAAATTTTCTATAAAAACATTGTATATAACAAAATTTTATTTAGAAAAATGCCATAGAGAAGATTTCTACAGGAAAAATTTGGATACATTACAATTTTCTATAAGAGAATTTACTTGTGAGAAAAATTTTCCCAAAGAAAGTTAGTTCATAAGAGAATTTCCTATTAAACAAATTTTCCCAAAAATAGAAAACATCAGTATATGAACCTTTCTCCAACAGTTCGTTTAAGAAAAGAGTTCCTTAATGAAATTTTATGAAAGTTGGGATTGCCATCTTTTTAAGTAGAAAATATTTCTATCTAGGTCATTTTCTACAGAAAATATTTCTATTGAAATAATTTCCTATAGAAAACATTTTTATCGAGACAACTTTCAACTAAAAATATTTCTATCAAACAATTTTCCTTAGAAAATATTTTTATAAAGGCCTTTTTCTATATAAAATATTTTTATCGTAACTTCTATTGAAAAGTAGTATCATATTCTGCAGATATTATTTCTGCCGAGACCACTTTCTGTAGAAACATTTTCCATGAAGACAATTTTCTATAGAAAACACTCCTGCTAAGCCGGCTACAGGAAAACATGAACACACAAAATTTTCTATAATAGGAAATTGTTATTCAAAAATATTCTAATTAAGATTAATGGTTATAAATAGAAAATATACTATATTCTATAAGAAAATCGTATGAATAATTGCCTTAGAATTTAGTATGCCAAAGCTGAAGTATTCTTATACAAAATTACAAAGAATTCTTGTACAAAATTTATTTTTCCAGAAGTGCAATGTATATAAATGGTATGCAAATTGGCTGTGCTCTAAGATAGGACCAATAAAATTAGACAAATTCCAAATATAAACAGTTTTTAATATAACGAAAGTAGTTGAGATCCTAAATACGATTGCTGAGCGATATTTTATTAATTCGATGGTGACCACAGGCGTAGCAAGGGGGACTTAGCCCCCCACAAGTTTCTTAGCACCCCACAGGGATTTCAGATTAGGTCCATTGAATTAATTTAGCCCCCCCACCAAAGAAATGAGTGAATCTATTTATTGCTACCTCAATGATAGCGGCTTGCAAAAAAATGCTGGTTTAAATTTAAGCGAACAACCCATAATTATCATTCGAGCAATAATATGTCTCAGCTCTAATTGCTGCTGCTGATGGCATGAATAGTGATTTGTCCAAAATATTACCCTGATGTTGGTCAGACCTATAATTATTATTCAAATCAGATGCCCAAACACATCCGAGACACGCATTGTAAACAGAGTTACCACATCGTATGACTGTAATGAAATCAAACAACAATTTGACTACTTTGTTTGCGGACAGTGACAGTAAAAAAATATTAATCAAAGAATAAAAAAAAAACGGGGGCTTCTGTCATGATGCGCCACACTCACTCACACATAGTGATGCGTTTTGACATTGAGCTGGACTTGTGTGTGATGTCTGTCTGTTGGTCTGTTTGATCATCGCGTCTGTCCACCATGTTTGGCTTTTTGGATGGCATTTACACCAATTGTGAACCAAGATTAAAAACTTTTGGCCGAACGAACTGAGACCGATCCAAATATAGGCCGCCAAAATGCAGCAGTTAAAATATTGTAATAAATCTTGGACAGAAATGTCTACGAACATGTGTTCGTTACGCTCGTTTCGTCTTTTCCTTCCCATTAACTGTTAAATCTCAGCAAATAAATCCACATTTTTCACGACTACGCATGAATATATCGGCTACAACAAATCAAACATTTGAGCAAATTGTGCAACTGCGTGGATAAAAAAAAAAATAGCTAAAAACGCAGCCAATGAAAAAATGCTAGAGAATAATTTGCAACACAACACCGCTGTTTGTTTTGTAGATATTAACGTCATAACAGTGAATGCTGAAATAAAGGAATGTCGTAATTCCTAAATAAAAAAAAAATATAAGGAAAAGTGTCTTTACCATAGTGTAAGGATCAATAGTCTTCCGATGCACAGGATACAAATGTTTGAAAGGAAGACACAATCCTTTGCTCCTTCTCTTAACAAAAGTAACCAACTAAAGGTAATAAAAAAAAACAAAGTTGAGACATATATGATAGTTGCAAGTGCAAGTTAAGGAACAAATTTCTCCGTAAGAGGAAAAACTAATTAAATCAATTAATAAAATATATTTCCATTATGTAAAAAATCTGCGATCATCCACCCACACATCCAAATTTATTCCTACACGGGGTAACCCTTATTTAAATGTGTACATACTATAGAAACATTTTACTATCGAAACTGTTTCAATGGAATCAATTTATGATATGTAAACTTTCATTTATTTTTTTAAATGTCTCTATACGGACGATTTTCTAAAGAAAATATTTATATTAATACAATTTTGTATGAAAAATTCTTCTATCGACATCACTTTCATGTTTCTACGGAGATAATTTCTGGTCTCTATAGGACCATTTTGTATAGAAAATATTTCCAACGTCGCCATTTTCCACGGGAAATGGTTTCTTAATAAATTTTTTGTGAGCTATTTTCCTATCGACAATTTTTCTGTAGAAAAATAGCAAAATTGGCATTTAGGAAATTTTTTTAAGATGATTTGTTTTCTTTCTGTATAATTTACACACATTTTTCTTCTATTGAGCCAGTTGTCAGCAGAAAATGTTTCTGTTGAAGCCAATTTTGTAAAGAAATGCTTAAGTGGTACAATTTTCTACAAAAATTTTAATGGGACAAAATTTCCTACCGCGCATGTTTATAAGGAAATAACTTTCTCTAAAAATTTTTAAAATTTTTGTACAATTTTTTTCTGTGGAGACAATCTTCAACAGAGTATAAAAAGAAAAAAATATATGAAGAAAAATATTTAAAAGCATAGTGCGACTTTTATATGGTGTCTTTTATGAGTAACAAGTGGATGGAAGAAACGAGTTGGATTATGGTTGGCCCCGACTGGTTAAGAAATGACTGATGACAGATAAAACCAAGGTTGAATGTTGTCTTTGTACTGTGACCACAATATCTGATTCAAGTGCCCCCTATCGCAAGTTAATTGTACTGTTTTAGAACACAGTAATTCCCTTAAATGGAAATGCAACAGATTAAATCGATTCTCAGATTCTGTGACTTAATCCCGCCCAAAATATCATACATGGTATTTTGTTGAAATAACCTTTAATTTGAGTAAAATCGATATTTTGTGCGGTCTGCTTATTGTACTCTCTTACCTAATAGAACCGTATTAAGAATTGTGCGGTGGGTTACACTTTTTTTATAGATTCTAGAATAACGTATATGAGGAATGGTATTCGGCTCGTCGTAAAAAGTGATATTCACGATTGATGGCCTTTCTACTTTTCTACTTCAATGACGTGTCCTGGAGATCAGCTTTGGAAAATTAATCAGTTAATGTGCTTCGTAACTGAGGTAGACGCTGAAAGTATCTCTGCATATACCATTAATTAACATTTTAAATACCTAATTAATTTCCTTTGAAAGCGGAAAATAGCTGATTGTTGGAAGTAATGAACGACCGAATCCCTTCGAATGACTTTTCACATTTTTTTGCTGGCAAATTATTTCATATTACAAAATTTTGTTAGTCTATCTCAAAGTTCACTTTGTTTTTATGTGAGAAAGGCCTCCTCGTAAATATTGTCGGTCTTGACGCATTTCCATGTCAATGTCTTTTAACTGAAGTTGAAGTTCTCAAAAGATTTATGAGTTTTTTCAATGGCTGTGATTGGTTTCAAATCTTGTGATTTCGTTCGGTTGTGGAGGTTGTAGATTTGCATTTACTCTGCCACTTTATGGGTTGGTTCAACAACTTGTTTGTGATTTGTTTTTAGTAGTTTAATTTTTGTTTTAAAATTTTGCCACAGTTTATGCCGTAATCATAATGAGTTTTATAAAATTTAATTTGATTTTAGTTTTTTTTTTGGTTTTACAATTTCTGTAAAACAATAAAAAAATTTATATGTAGATGTATATAAATAAATAAATACTCATATTATCGTTAACTGAGATACGAACTTGACGGCATTACTGATATCATTTTTGGTAATCGCCGACAAATTATCTTTTACATTTTTACATTACCACTGGTGCAAAATTCCATATCTGTATAAAATTCATATCGTTTTTCCCATAATCGTATCAATATCTATTGGATGCCTAATCCAGTTCAGTGTAAATGTCAGCAATTCCTAAGAATTTGTAATGAATGGGAACGATATTACGGTTGGTTAAACAGTAACGTTGATAGGTAATTAAAAGTTAGAAATCAAAATAAAAACTGCAGCACGCAAATGAAATTGCTTCAATTTTATTATCTACCGCCAGTAGATAACACAAGGAACGTCTGGCATAATAATTGTAATTACAGTTTTTTTAAATATATTACAAATTAGATTTTTTTAGTTCAACGTGGAATTTTTCCATTAGAGGTTAACGTTTACGTTATTAGTCCATATTGCATTCGGTTAAACCAGAAGGTTTATTTAATTTTTATTTGTAGAAAAAGTTGAAATGTTACCTCCAAAAGATTTGAAGTTCACGACACCAGTAAATGTGTTAAGATGTTCATTTCAGGCAGTCAAATCGTTCATTATATTTATAGAAGGTAGCTGATGAACGTTGTTACATTAAGAAACTCATATAACTTTTTCAATATATTTTTTTACCTTTTTTTAAATTAGCTTTCCTTTATTTATTTGCAAGTTAATACATTTTTATCAAGTTCTTTAATGGCTTTTGAGAATATTTGTTTTAAAACAATAAATTGCACTTTCTCGAAACCGTACAAAGTAGACGTCAAGTAAAGTTGAGAAAGATCCTCATTTGGTGTAGTTTTGGTAAGAAAAACTTTTTCAATATCTTTGAGTAAGATCTTGGTAACGTCATTCATCAGCCACTCTGTACTTGTTGGGTCAGAAAAAAGTATTATTTTCTCTTTAAATTGTTATTGTTATTCCATACAAATATAAGCCATAGCGCGTGAAATATGAGTATACTTCGTTAATAATTCGCACATGAACTTTTCAGTTAGAAGACATTTTGCAAATTAATTTTTTAGTGCACAATGTCTTTCAGAGCGAATAATACTAAACGTATTGCGGCTTTTCTAACTTATAATACTACAGTCTATTTAAGAAATATGCAGTTGTAGGTAAAAAATAAAATAGCTTCAAAAAACATATTAAACAAACTTATTGAAAGTACCTCCTAATAGATTCGTGCAAATTAGTGGTCTAATATAGTAAAAATAAATCCACTATTTGTCCAATAGATGGCTTAAGTAAACTGTATCTTGTGTTGTATAGACACCATCAGGTCACGCCAGATGGCGTTTGAAACATAAAATTTTGTAAAAATTGTCGTGGTCGAAGTGCAGTGCAGTGAGCTAGAGCAAACGTCAGAAATGTTTTACTTCGTGTTGCTCCTCCAGGGCCGAATTATTAATTGTTCTATTGTCAACGATTTGGCGATGTGAAGGAAACATTCGTCCAAAAGCGGCCGTCTTCAGTCAACAGGAAAGGAATTATATTTCATCAGGTCAACTCCAAACCACATACATTGAAGGTGACTCGTCAGAATCTCCGATAACTTTGTTAGGAGATTCTTATATATTCACTTTATACTCCAGATCTGACACCAAGTGCTGACTACCTGTGTGGTGGGGGGGATTCATGTGAGAAAAATTTTGCAACTGCCTTCAAATGGTTACAAGTTGTCGAACAAGACTGTGTATATATGACCTACATCGGGTCACTCTAACCATACTAAATAAAACATTCACTGTCATGCAAAAATAATGAAATTCTTTTTCTTCAATTCTTCGGTGAAATTTGGAAATATGCAAATATTCTTGTTGTTTCGGCTACACAAATTTAGATAAGATGTTTTGTTGTCTTGTTGGGACACCCTTTAGGTATAGGTAATAACAACAACCTTAACTTTGTCCTAACCCCATCTAAGTCGTTTTTCTTCTTGAAAAGCACTTATTTCAAAATTACCAATTTTTAGGTAAAAACATATTATCTAAATTTGTGTTGTGTATATATGTATGTATGTATTCAAAAAATAAGGTGAATTTTCATTTTTCTCAAAAGATATTTATTTATTCATCAATTTCTAATTTATCCCCTTCAAAGTAGTCCCCCTCAGATATAATACACTTGTGCCAGAACTACATAGCTCTAATATGCACTATTTGGTATGTCCTTGAGCTCTCTTAGCGATTCGTTTTATCTCCTCAATCGTCGCAAAACGCCGTCCTTTCATGGGTGTCTTGGGGACAGGAAAAAGTCGCAGGGGCCAAATCTGGTGAATACGGTGGCAAATAATCTCTCATAAGCAAAGATGAGGGAGCAGGTGCATTATCATGATGCAAAAGCCATGATTTTTTCCACAATTCCGGAGGTTTTTTTCACATTTCTTTACGCAAACGGCGCATAATTTCAAGGTAATACTCCTTAATTACTCCTGATGTAATCGAAAAAACAGTGAACAAAACCTTGACATTTGATCGAACTTGGTGTGCTTTTTTGGTCTTGGTTCTCCTGGACTCTTCCATTGAGACGATGATTCGTTACCAGTTATGACCCTGAGCGATGCTTATGCGACGTTGTTTTTGGTCAAAATTCAGCAATTTTAGAACGAACTTCGCTGCCACACGCTTCATGCGCAAAAGTTCCGAAAATATTGCATGACATGAGCCAACCGATATGCCGATATCTTCAGCAACTTCTCTAATTGCCAGTCGACGATTCTTCATAACAATTTTCTTCACTTTCTTAACATTTTCATCGGTTGTTGATGTGCTGGGGCGTCCATAGCGAGCGTCGTCATTCACATCTTCTCGACCTTCTGTGAAAAGCTTGTACCATCTTGTACCATCTGTAAAAGTCGAATGTACGTAGCCCGCGAGATTTGAAAATTCACTTTTTTTTTTAACAGACCTCGTATATATTCTAGGAACCCAACAAACAAATGACTGTCATTTTGTTGAAACCATTAACCGACTACAACATTTTCAAATTCTTAACCTTGAATTTAGCAAACAATTTAGCGAAATTAAAAAGAATATACAATCCGTAATCCATTGAAAAACAAATATCTGTTGCAAACAAAACAGAAACTTTAGAGTCCAGATGTTTACGTATGTGCGGTACGGATTTATTTATTGGGCCACTTGATTGCTCATGCGTTTTTCATTGGAATTTTCCGAAAAATTTAGCAAATTAACTGAAAATTTGTTGGCTCATGAAAGCACATTTGTTTTACATTGCTTGAAGTTGGCTGATCACAAAATCCAACAATTTTCTTTTCTATATTTTATAGGTATTTGTTGTAGAGAACGAAATGAAAGATAAAATGCAGATTGGCCGCATAGTCATCATCATACATCATGCATAGGAAAAAAGTAATTTTAGAAAAATTATTTCTGGCTATGAGATACAGAGAGACACAGATACAATATAGGGCAGCTAAACATGCCATGCATTTGAAGCATTTATTAAACTTTTGGGGAAAATGTAGAAAATTTCTATAAATAATAGACATGAAAGGTAAAATATGCATGAAATTGGTGTCGCGATTCAGGGCGATACTAAATGGATTATTGACATGTTTCTTTGATGTATCTCGCTTTGATAAAGCATTTCTTACCACTGTCAAAAAACAGGTAAATCAACAATAAATAACACTTTACTTTTCCCCATCTAAGATAAATTAAATACCGCATCGTTTGACCCACTGTGCACCTTTATAACTTACTTATAAATATACAAAGTAAATCAAACAAAATGCTCTGCATGTTAGCAATATTTGTTTGATTATAAGCAAATATTTGTTTTGATTATAAATCAGCCCAAACATCAAAATCAATTCGCACAAGCTAATAAATAAAACAAACATCAGTAGAAGAAAATTAGATATTAATAAATATTTGACTCATTTTTTTTTATGGAGAAAAATCAAACAATTTCATTCTGAATGGGTGTGTCTTCCAGAATAGGAAAATGCCAATTCCCTCCTTCTGTCTATTATTGGCAATCCAGAGACCTCAAAAAAACCAAAAAGAATAAATTAAACAGGAATATTTGAATAGTTTGAATAGTGTCTGTCAAAGACACAAACATGACTGTACAATCATTGTTTCTTGTGTTTGCTGACAACTATCTGAACGACATACCATAATTTAGGGCATTCAATTACGACGTGCCAAAGTGATTTTCTGCCCAAGAAGGCTAAAGGTATTTGAACTTTAAGGGAAATTTGCCTCTCTCTGCAAACAATTTCCAGCAGTATTAAAAGTTAATTTAAATGTTGTATTTTTCCTATTTTCTTGGAAGAAAATTGCTGCAATTTTTCTATTATGTCTTAGTGGAGGAACCACAATTTGCTGGGAACCTTTACATATGGCTAAGCCTGTCATTCGTTATGTTTCTGATAAACTCTTTCGCTTTAGTTTACCCCGCTAATTACGAATTTTAACTTAAATTGCGCATAAACAATTGGGTCATTTCAGTTGGAATATTAACCCATTATGGGATAGTATAACAATAATGTAAGTGATTCCTTATAGAAATATAAACATTTAAAGTAATCAGGTAAGGTCTTCAACAAGCGATGTAAGTTAGTATAAATCATCTCATTTATTACTTGGAAAAATGTGGTTAGCCACGTTCTCTGAGAGGCAAAGTGTCGTGCACAGTGTATAGCAAAAGTCTGTCTTGCGCTGTGTAGCACTTCACTGTGTCAGGAAACGTAAATTTAACACTGGCTAAATAAATTTTTAATTTCGAAATATTTGTTCCTCTTCGATGCCGCTACGAGCTTCCAATGGGTTATACTTTGTCGAGGATGAACTTATCTCTGCGACGTTTGTCGCAGTCTAAACTTCATATGTGCCACGTTAGTAATCGTGGCCAACACGTTATGATAGGGTTACGTTTTCCTCCTCAATTTCCCACTGAAAAGTTGTCTAGTTGAAGGCAATCAACGTGTTGCACATTCGCAAGAGCAAAGGCAACGTTGCAATATGTGGCACAAAAACTTGTTGGAAGATAAGACACGTTCAGCAAATTTCCCTTGTTTGGTTGTTTTGATGCTGTAGGAAAATTGATGGAAATCTATGATGCCGAGAGTTTGTTCAAATCAAGAAAAGTTCATTGTAAGCAAAAAGCGGCGCACAGCAATACAATTCAATTATGGGAAAATAGTTTGCAGAATACGAGTTTAATTACAAGAAGTCTTTAGGCTACTGGATTATAATAATAAGAATAAGAATGAGAATAAGAATAAGAATAAGAATAAGAATAAGAATAAGAATAAGAAT